>APFE030932599.1:408381-440267 GCA_000404065.3 Pinus taeda | reverse complement strand
TAAATGAGCTGGAGAAAGAGCTCACACTTGATAAAGTAACAGCTGAGCTCAAGATAGTCCTATGGGCCAATATTGGCCAATCCATCACTGACCAGTGGCAATATATTGAGACTATTCATGAGCAGATGGGGCTCATTGGAAAAGCACATAGGGAAATCCAAAGAGCAAGGGCATCTCTAGGAAATATGCCTGAGGCTGCCAACAGAATGATCAATGTGCTTAACCACAAAAAAAAGTTCTCAGCTGGCCACAATGGGAATTACCAACAGGACTGAGACCATTTCGATAGTCAAAAGGGTCCTGACACTGAGAACCCTGGTACAAACATTAGAGAGAAGAAGCCAGGATATACAGACAAAGATTAATAAATTCATGGACAAATTTGTAGCATTGCAAAACAGAGGTCTTCCTAACTTAATGAGCAGCGCAGGAAAACTACTTTCCCCTGAAAATTATGCCAAGAGGGTCAACACCTTTGCTGCAAATCAGATTACAGAAAAGCCCAGCACTTCAGAAGAATCAGGGCCAGCATTAGGGCAGAATCTCTACAACAGGGTAGAGAACTTATTTTTTATCATAAATGAAATCAATCACTTGTTTGATGTGCCTCCGAATTTCTATAAATATACAGAGGTGGATGAGACTATAGAGGCAATTTTAAGACATCAATTTCCCACACAGGAAGTCTGGACTAGATTGATACAATTAATACTGTCAAACCATAGCATGTAATCAAGTTTTTTCCATTGAAATATGTAAGTTGTCATGCACAGGAAAATTTTGATATATCAGCATGTATGGAGAAAAAGAGGCTGAGCCAACTCAGCGAAACTATTCGACCACCACAGCAGCACTAACAGTCACAGGTGACAGGGCCGAAAAGCTACAGGAGGGCAGAGCTACAAAGACACGTCATTCATCATTTATAACAAAGCATTCAACCTACTCAATGACCTCCAAAGGTCAAAAAGTCTGACAGAATTAAAGAGCATTCATGTTGTATTGAAAGCTGCAATGACTTCTTATCTGCTATTTCCTGTACGAGTTGGTGAAGATATTTATTTCTCAGATGACTCAATGCCTGAGATATTTTGTATGAAACATTTGTATATATTCCCCCTTGCATGAGTTTGCAGTGGGTTGTGGATTTCTCTTCTAGAGTTCTTTTGCTATAAATTCTCAGAGAAGTAATACAAAAGCCGATGGAATTTCCAAAGCTCTGTGTTGTTTGATGCATTGTGGTGTTTAACTGAATGTTACAGGATTCCTGCGTACTTGATGGCACAATAAGTTTTCCCTAAACTCTCCGTTATGTGTTTTGTTATCTTTTCATATCTCTTTCATGCTTCTATGCTTTACAGTTAATGGCAAGGAAAAAGAATAGTTCCAGGATTTAATCACAGATTACCCTGAACTCAATCTAAGCTATTGTAAATGTTTTCTTCAGTTATAGTAATAAAGGTGTAATTCTTAATTGCTGCCCTTTCACACTATATCTTTCACAGTGATTATTGTTTCAGGAATTCAAGTTTGCACCTGAGGAATATATCTCTTTCCCACACCCCATCTTAGTGGAAAATTCTTAATTGCTTTTCACTGGTTATTTACATTTCACCATCATAATTTCAAGTTTGTTTTATGAAGTATTCAAATGGCCCTGTAATTTCAGCTGCTCAACTCAAGATTTCAAAAAACCTGTAGCCACAGACTCCATTTCCCAATGGACTAACATTATCTGCAGATTTCCACTTTAGGTACAGAAAGACATCCTTACAACCAAACAAAAAACCAAAACCCTTACTTCATAACTAGCCTAAAATCTCCACAGAACAGAGACAAACCTTAAAGAGAGAGCCCTCTCTGATTACTGTTGGGCTAGAAGCTATAATCCAAAGATTGGTTAGTGGTTACCCCGACCGTATTCCCTTGGGAGTCAAAGGGAACAACCTGGGTGTTAACAAGAAGGAGATCAAGGTTTCCATAATATCCAACACAATTTCAGCCTCAAGATGTAGTTGAGACTCCAGAGATCATGTCTCATGAAGAAGAACCTACAAACATGATAGAAGATGAGAAGACCTTCAGAAAGGCTTTCTTTGATATGATAGAGATGTTGAAGGTCCTCTATGAAGAGAGGAATACCAGGTTTCAAGGGGAAAGTTCCAAACCTCCATAAGAACAAGGCTCTTTAGGAGGAAGTAATGGAAAAGAAGGTAATGGAAATGGAGACAAACCTCCACCCTCTCGACCATCTTCTTCATCTTCTTCTTCACAAGCATATTCACCCTCTTCCACTAACACAACCCTTACCCATACTCATCATCATAATTCAAAAGAAACTGGTAAATCACGTTTTTTAAAACTTGATGTTAAATTTGAGCTACCCATGTATAATGGTGAAGTGAATGTAGAGAAGGTTGATAATTGGATTTGTAAGTTGGGGGTCTATTGCAGGATTCAAAACCTTCAAGAGGATGACATAAAGATTCAGTTAGCTTCCTTGAGAGTTGAGGGTGCAACACTTGTATGGTGGGAATCAAAAACCCAAGAGAACATGGTAAGATCTCAATTTATTGAAATTATTTCATTGTTGGAATCAAAAGACAATTCTACCCTCTAGCTTATATGCAAAAATCCCTCATGAATTGGAAGAACTTTAGACAGCTTAAAGGTCAAAATGTGCAAGATTACACCGAAGAATTCATAAAAAGTTCTTTGATGTTAGGTAGAGATTTGCAATCACAAGACACAATGTTGAAGTACATAAGGGGTTTACATAGTTACCTTAGTCATACTATCTTAATGTTTAATCCCAATAATCTCGATGATTTGTGTGTGCAAGCTACTCATCTTGAGACAAGAGGGAAAAAACACCCCAGAAGAAGGTAGTAAAAAACCATTTAAGAGTAAAGGAAAAGAAAAGGCTTTCAAAGGGAAGGGAAAGAAACATGCGTCTATCAAAAAAGGAGAGAGAATTACATGCAAACATTGTTCAAGAGAGGGTCATGATGAAGCTCATTGTTGGAAGCTTCATCCTAAAATGAGACCAAAGAAAAACAACAAGAAGGGGAAACAAAAGGCAACTATAACCACTCAACAAGATTTGGGATCCGATTCGGATGATGAAACTAAAATCACAACCATGGGGTTAAAAGGAAAAGAATGCATTGCTAGCACTAGTTCTTCAAACTCACAAAATGAAACTCCAAACGAAAAGAGGAGAATGTAACTTTTTCACATAAGGGTGATATCAAAACACAACAAGATTGATAGGCTTTTTGATAGTGGCTCTCAATCCAATCTTATCTCTGAAAAAAATTGTCAAGAGTTTAAACTTGGAAACTTTTCCACATCATAAACCATATCCACTTCAGTGGGTGTGTGACAATGTGCAATTTCCTTTAGATATCTATGGCATAATTTTGGGCAGCTCGTACCTTTATGACAGAAAAACTATCTTCCTTATATATGAAAACAAATATCATTTATTCAAAGGTGGAGTAGAATATATTGTGAGAGCTCATAGCAAGAAAATAAATCTTTCGCTTGTAAATGCAGGGCAAACGAAAAGACTAGTCATTTCGAGCAAGAATTGTGTGCTTCTAATGATCAAACCCAAGGATGATGTGGCATAGTTTTGGGCAGCTCGTACCTTTATGACAGAAAATCTATCTTCCATATATATGAAAACAAATATCATTTATTCAAAGGTGGAGTAGAATATATTGTGAGAGCTCATAGCAAGAAAATAAATCTTTCACTTGTAAATGCAGGGCAAACAAAAAGACTAGTCAATTCGAGCAAGAATTGTGTGCTTATAATGATCAAACTCAAGGATGATGTTGATAATGAAGCTTTTAAAGGTTGTGATTCAAATTTGAAATCTGAATTGGTTGGCGTAGTTAACCAATATGACGATATGTTTCAAGAACTAAAGGGATTGCCTCCCAATAGAGGAATCCAACATGAGATACAATCGCAACAAGATTGTCCTCTTCCTAACATTGGCATGTACATGATGTCAGTGATGGAAAGCATAGAAATTAAGAACAAAATTCAAGATTTGTTGAAAAAAGGGATCATCAAACCATCTTGCTCGCCTTCTGGTTCACCTATTGTCTTGTTGCCAAAGAAGGATGGAACATGCTGCATGTGTGGACTTTCGTGCATTGAAAAACATTATGGTAAAGAACAGTTACCCACTACCCATAATAGATGATTTACTTGATCAATTGAAACATGCAAATTATTTTACGAAGTTGGACTTCAGAAGTGCCTACCATCAAATTAGAATAGCTAAAGGAGACGTTTGGAAGACAACATTCAAAACAAAACAGGGTTTGTTTGAATGGCTAGTTATGTCGTTTGGTTTATGTAATGCTCCTGCTACATTAATGCGTGTGATGAACAATGAGTTGAGGCCATTTATTGATGAGTTTTTCATATTCTACTTAGATGATATCTTAATTTTTATTAAATCTCGTGAAGAACATGTCATTCATGTAAGAAAAGTAGTTGATGTCTTGAAAAGAGAATAGTTGTATCTTAAGATTTCAAAGTGCGAGTTTGGAAAAAATTCTTTAGTTTACTTGGGTCATATTGTTGGAGGAGGTGAGCTGAAAATAGATCCCTCCAGGGTTGATGTCATTTTGAATTGGCCAAGGCCCAAGACATTTACAGAGGTAAGAATTTTTTTGGGAGTAGCTCAATATTGGAGGAAATTCATTGCTAATTTTTTTCTTATAGCAGCTCCTTTGCATGCGTTGACAAACATGAAAAGGTTTTTCAGTGGGGAGGCAAAAAACAAAAGGCCTTTGATGCATTGAAGGAAAATATCAGTACAACTCCAATACTTGCACTTCCAGACTTGAGACAGTCATTTGAGATTCAGACTAATGCTAGTGACTACGCTATGGGTTCAATTCTCATGCAACATGGTAAGCCTATTTGTTTTCATTCGGAAACTTTTAATGATGCAGTGATTAACTATCCTACATATGACATAGAATTCTATGCATTGGTGAAAAGTGTGAAAAAATGGAAACACTATTTTGATGGGTAAGGAAACAGTGATTCACAATGATTATCAACCATTGCAATACCTAAAATCACAATCAAAGTTGCAGAAATCAAGGCACTTCCGATGGATGGTTTTTCTTCAACAATTCCACTTGGTAATTAGGTATAAGGAAGGTATCTACAATAAAGTTGTTGATATGTTGTCTAGGCCTATTGTTAGTGCAATTACTTTACTTGAGCATAATTATGTTTTACATGAAAGTTATATTGAGCAACATGCATGAGATAATGAATTTCAAGATGTTTATGCAAGCTTGAGTCAAGGTAACCAAGTAGAGGAATTGGATTATCATTTGGATGATAACTTGTTGTATTCCACAGGGAGAAAGAGTTAACATAATAAGAGAGGCACATACTTCTCTTATTGCAGGTCATTGCAGCGTAATTATGACAGTGGCACATCTACAGAGGTTTTGTTATTGGCCTCATATGCTTGAAAATATGTCTTGTTTTATTAAAGGATGTTCATTATGTGCAATCAATAAGCCTAGCAATAGGAAGTTATGATTGTACACCCCACTTCCGGTTCCTACACGACTGTGGGAGAGTGATTCTATGGATTTCATAGGAGGTCTTCCATTGTCAAAAAGAGGTCATGATTATTTGTATGTAGTTGTGGATAGGTTCAACAAAATGTGTATTTTGATGCCATGTCAAAATCGTACAGCTGAAAAAACTGCTCAAGTATTCTTTCGTAATGTTTGGGTGCATTTTGGTTTGCCCACATCAATTGTTAGTGATCGAGATTCTCACTTTGTTGGGAATTTTTTGGTCAACCTTGTGGGTATTAATGGACACCAAATTGAAAAAGAGTACAGCTTTTCATCCACAAATAGATGGTCAAATAGAAGTGGTGAACAAAACATTGATACATCCTCTTCATGGATATTGCAGCAAGCATCCTAAGTTTTGGGATGAACATTTTCACTATATTCAGCATGCTTACAATCGAGCCAAACAATCTTCAACTTAAACTTCGCCATTTGAGGCATGCTTGGGATACTTGCCTAAATCTCCTTTGGATTTTATTTTGGAAAATATGTTGCTATTGAAGGTCATAATGACATAGACAAAGAAAGAAAGTTCATTGAACAAATCCAATTAGTACACCAAAAGGTTCAAGAACATCTTAAGAAAAGCCAAGGCAAGTACAAAGCAAAGCACGACAAGCATCGTCAAGATCACAAGTTCCAAGTTGGTGATGAATTTTGGCTTCACATTAACAAAGAGGGGCTCTAAGGAGAAGGTAAAAAGATAAAACCAATTAGCTATGGTCCATTCAAAATTTTGGAAAAGATTGGTAACAATGCCTTCAGGTTGGATTTGCCTTCATATATGAAAATTTATGTTGTTGTTAATGTTTAGAATTTAAGGTTGTATGAGCCTCCTTTGGTTCAAGATCAAGGAGAGAATATTAAAATTCCATCTATTGAATACTTTTCTCTATAATTACTTGATGAGCTTTAGCAAGGCACTATACTTGACAAAGGAACAATGACATAAAAAAGGGGAAGTATCGATTATCTTCGAGTGGGGCTCAATGGTACAAATCCTTTAAAATACAAATGGATAGAGGTTAGAAAGGTGAGGGAGCTGTAGCCTCACCTATTGGAACATTGAAAGTGATCCTTTTGGGTCCAAAAGGCTTCAAGTGGGGAGGAGTGATCAAGTGCTCAAAATTTAGCTCAAAAATCAAGGTGTCATAATCTCTATAAACTTAGCTTCAAATTGAAGAACTCATCATCCTGATTCCAACGATGCAAACATCACTCAAATATAACCTTGTATGAAGAAGGTAGAGCAAGTCAAAATTCAGTTTTGACTTGGACAAATGGTAGGAAAATATGATGTGGCAAGGCTCTTTAGAGAATGGGGAAGTGCCAAGTGGCAGGCCATGATTGGCCCATCTATTTCAAAAATGTCATGTCGTAGGTGGGTTGGCATTAAAAGTCGGCCCTAGAACAAGCTAGGGTGCGATGCAATAATCGCAATCGAACAACGCAATACGAAAGGTGGAAATGCATTAAAGAATAGGCCCAACAGTTACAATGCGATGATCGGCCCTCAAGCAAGGAAGGGTTGTGATGTGATAATCGCAATCGTACAACGTAGAAAACAAAGTCATGCATATATAAGAATGTCGATACTCCACCAATTGCGAATTTTGAAAGGATCCCTAATGCGATAAGTTTATGAGTTCTGGTTAATAGTTTCGTCAGGTATGCCATATCGCAATCGCAAATCGCCCCATCACATTCACAAACCATAAGCCCGTCGATTCTCTCTGATTGTAATTTATGATGGGAAAGTTAGTGCCGATAGATTATGGACCACCGCGGAGAGAAAGTTTTGCTCAGTTAGTGATTTTTGGAGCTAATTTGTAGGTTCATGCCAGATTTGGAGCAATTTGTTAAGCGAATAGTGGAAAAATTAGAAGAGGTCATAGATTCTTCAATTTTCCACCAAATTGGATGAAAAAAGAGGCTATATAGCCATTTTTGGACATTCTGGACACTTTGGAGCATTTTTCAAAAGCATTTGAGAATTGTAAACATACCCTTTTACGCTTTTGAGCATAATAGAGAGGCCCAAGCCATTGGAAGCTGGACCAAGGAGACATTGCCAGGATGGGTGATCTCCTTTATCATGTTCTTGTTGTAATGTGTTTTCTATGATGTTATTTACATGTTTATGTTGTTGTTCAGTCTCTTATTTACATTTAATTTCTCATAAAATTAACATAAAAACTCATCAGTCCACTTGCAAAAATTCATGAATACTTAAGCACAATGAAAGAATTTTGTTTCTAATCTCACAAGGATCTTAGCACAACAATCTAATATTCCAAATCAGATCACCAGAGGTGAAAGTGACATAACCATATGTAGTTTATAGTCATTCTTTTATGAAAATTCACAAGGAATCCACTAGTGTAGTCAGAATTGCGATATGAGTAGTGGATTTTTGGGAAATCCCCAAATGTGATGTATTTCCATGAAATATTTCATGTACATTAATTCGCTAAGATAATATAAAGGCCTCTCCACTTTGAAGTTGGACCTGGAGATGTAGCTCACATTTTGTGAGTGACCTATATTAACAAATATTGGTGAATTGTCTATATTTAGTTCTTTTTGTGTTGCTTCTTCATGAAAGTTTCATTTATGGTATTTTCATGCTCTTTAAGAAATTATGTTTAACATCATTGAAGAAACGATCCCAGGTCAAAGATTGAAGGAGGCGAATAGTGCAAAACATGTGCATCCCCAGGTGTGGTTTATAGACTGCTACACAAAAGGACATGATGATACAAAATGCCCAATGTTATGGGGTCTAGGACCCTCTAATGTTCCACTAGTACTCATTCCTCCACATATAGGAACTTAACAAGGAATTTCACAAGTGCCATCAATTTCTCATTAGTAGGTACATACTCAGTATCATGCTTTTCCAAACCAACAAGGTACATCTCCTAATGAATATTCTGAGATATTTCAATATTATGGTCATTCACCTCAATTTTTTCCTATAGTAAAATGGTATTCCAATGTACCAAACTCTATTTTATGTGAGTTATGTCAATCTTCCACTCATAACACTGACCTATGCAGAGCTTTGGATGCTCTAGCTGACTGATTAGATCACTCTACTTTCCAAGTGAATGAATACACTTGTAAAATAGGAGGTCCAGATATAGAGGAGGAAGAAATAGCGGAAGAGGGCCATTTATATGCTATAACTGTGATGATCAAGGACATGTGACTAGGAACTGCTCGCTACTAAAAAGGCCATGGTGTTCACATTGTCATGTCAATACCCATGCCACTAAAGATTATCCTAAACTGATAGCCCATTGTGAGGAGTGGAACAGCTAGAGAAGATGTAATCTAATCAATTCAGATCCAAGGAAATAAGAACCAGCTCAACAACCAAATATTAATATTGTTACCCAAGGGGGAACTAGGACTGGTGCTGACAAGGATTCGTCTGAACAACCCCTCATCAGAAAAGTAGATCCCTCACAATCTAAATATGATATTGTTCAATAGAAGGGATACTAAAAAGATGTTATTGATATCTTCCAGGAGATATTTTCTTCCTCTTGTAGTCTTAATGTTGTGGGGTTAAAAAAATGCCAACTTTCACTCCCTAAAAAAATATCATCAATTAGTCCTTGGTTTTCTGTAGAATCCTCCGAGCATGTTACAATGTGGTTTACTTATTTCATGATATCATGAATGGTAAGAAAGTCTCTCATAAATTATGGAAGAAGTAAAAGGGTTTTGTGAGAGGTGAGGAGTTATCAAAGCATCCTATATCTACAAATCTATTAGAGCATTATAACAGAAGAGTTAGGCAAACCAAAAGGATAACTAGGAGAAATTTCTACATTAGTGCTTAAATTATTGGATATCAAATCAAGGAAACTATGTTTTTTTTGGGCTCTAATGTTAATATTTTGATTAATAAGACTTGGGAGGATTTAGGAGGCTTTAGAAGCCTAAACTAGTGTTCTCTCCAATCAGCTATCGATGTCCAACTAGTACTGCATATTTCCTATTGGTCATTTAAAAGATGTAGAAGTTGATGTTGTTGGTGTAAAACCTTGTTCATATTTTGAAGTTATTGATACCATTGGAGATAAATATGAATATCCATCCCTATTAGGATTTGATTGGATTTTGAGAATTATGCCATCATTGATATGAAAAAGGGAAACTATGATTTTTGAAGTTGATGGAGTTATAGATTTATTCAACCTTTGGATCCTTACCAATGTCCTAGATACACAAATCATGTTGATGATGCAAAATACACCAATATTCTTGACTAATTGTATCATTTGACCAGTTGAAAAGGAAAATTTATATCAACCCTACAACAAATGGGTTTCTTAGTTGGCAAAGTGTTCAAAACACTAAAGTTGGTTTTGAGATTGTGCTCGAAGAGTGGCAACAAGGAGATCATGAGATATATTCCAAAAGATCCACAACTACCTTGTCTACTTGGTGGATTGGAATAGAGGTATGGCAATACACTATCTTTGATAATCTTGTTCTCATATAAACTTTTTGTTAAGATATTAATCTCACTATTATAGAGGAGAAAATATTTCCCCTGATGGATGTTGTACTACAAACTACTCTAGTCTGGCGGTGGGTTGTTCATCGCAACCATCTTCCATCTTGGGAAATGGCTATGTATGCTCTCATATGTATATTTGTTGAGATAGAAAATGGATTTCATATTGGTTCTTTGTATCAAGGTCATACTAGTCCTAAGAAGCATGTTCAGGCTTGTGTTGCAATATGGAAGAAGAAAAAATTCCCTATTTAAATATGGGTGCATCATTTTATTCATACTTTAAGAGATATTCCCAAGTATTGGTATTTGAAGGAAGAAATGGATAGAATGACTTCCATCTAGGATGAGCTAATTTATAATTTTTATGCTTATGTCAAATTTTTATATGAATATTATTGGATTGTAGAAGCTTTGCTTGTAATTAATAGAGATATATTTTGTTGAAATGTGCAACAAGAAATGCTAAAAATAGCACTGATATAAATAGATAGGCTATAAATAGTAGTTCAGCCATTGGAGATCTTAGCTACAATGGGTGAAAAGTGAAAGTGCTAAAAATAGCTTTTCTAAAAATAGCATTTTGGGATCCCTTCTTATTTTAGTCAATCCCTGGACTAAACATAGGAAGTAAACCTCGAATTTGATATCAACAGTAGTTTGGAAATTAATTAATTAATTCATCTTGAGTTAATTAGTTAAGGAAAATCAAACTTGAAGTCTATGTGAGGACATGAAACAATTTCTCCATTAATTGAGGAATTTAACCTTCAGTTAAAGAGATAAGGATGAGTTGTACTATTGAGTTGTAATCAGTTGACTTAGTTTAACTTAGTCAAGTCCAGTTAGATTAATTTAACAGTTTGTTAAATTAATGAGACTTTAGTTAGTTAATGCTTGCATGCATGTAACTACTGTATTTCAGATAACTAAGTATTCGCTCATGGATAACTCATGCATGTCAGTTCATTCAAAGACCCAGTTGAGATCATATGATGGGACAATGTACTATTAGTTGCTAGGATATTCCTTGGTGAATATTCCTTGCATGCAGAAGGGATATTATTCCTTATGGATTGTACAATTGGACCTGAGGTCACAGTGAGTGTGATGAGGCCAATTCACACATGTGATATCATTTGACCCCAATCAAAACTGCGCAAGGAAATAGGAGGCTTGGAGGGCTTGAGGAAGATATATTCTATGTCTATTGAGTCTGTGAGTTGTATTATTTGAGTGCAGAGAGATCAGGATAGCTTGAGAGCTAATTCTTTTTGTAACTTGAACAAGATTTCCACTTTTATGATAATACAGAGTTGGGGTTTTAGACTAGTGATTTCCCTAATGATATATCTTTTGTGTTATGGTTGATTACTTCTCATTCTCAATTATATCTATTCATGCTTGATGTTGCTCATGTTCGATTAAGCTTCCGCTAAATTGTTGTAGAATTAGATCAAGTGTTTTGCTTTAGTACATTGCATTACCAGGTGATCCATACCTGGAAAGTTTCTATATGGTATCAAAGCAAAGCTGATCAAGGAAGAACAATATACAAGTAGGAGAAGTATGAAGTTTGGTTTCTGAATATTGAATTGAGTTCTTATCACATCTATTTCACCAATGGCATTCAGTGGTTTGAGACTCGAATATGCCCTTGATGGCAGTTCAAATTATATAGCCTGGAAGGATCACATGGAGGCAGTATTAGAAGATAACGGTCTAAAGGACTTCATTGATCAAGAAGTCCAGAAGACGACTGATGCTACTCAACTAGTGGAATGGAAAAAGTGTGTGGCTAGAGCAAGGAGAATCCTCCTAGAGGGAGTTCAAGATCACATTGTCTCAAGTCTCCATGGGAAGGAGACTCTGTTTTCAATGTGAAAAACATTGAAAGATCTTTATCATAATAGCAGTGATTAGAGGAAGATGGCACTGAAGGACAAACTTCGCAAGATCAAGTGTGAAAAGGGCGACACAATATCTACGTTCCTGAACAAGATCACCACCTGTAGGGATGAGCTTGCAAGTGTTGGGGTCGTGACTGCTGATGACGACATGGTGAGTCTAGCACTCCTTGGTCTTCCTAAGAGCTGGCATAACTACTAGGACTCGGTTAATGGAAGAGAGAAACTGCTAGATTGGGAACGACTTTGGTCAGACCTAATGTAGGAGGAGATAAGGCAGAGCACCAGGGATGGATCTTCATCAAAACAAGATGATGAAGAAAATATAGCTTTAGCAAGTAAAGCTAAGTAAGGGAAAGGGAAGGCATCCCAATCCAAATTTCCTCATGGTGGGAAGAAGGTTGACAAGTCGAAGGTGTGATGCTTTCACTATCATGAAGTGGGCGATTATGCTATGAATTGTCCATAGAAGAGATCTAAGAAGGGTTCTTCAAATGGATCTGATGGTGATGCACTAGCTTCACAATTTGAGCTGGATTTATCGCTTATCACATGCATGGTTTCATCCATGGTGGATGTGTTTGGTACCTAGATAGTGGAGCTTCTTTCCACATGTCAGGTGACAAGAATATTTTTAGTACATTGGAGAAGAAGGATCTCCAGATGCAAATCGAGATGGGCGATGATGAAAAATACTGTGTCTCAGGTGAAGGTACATTTGTGTTTCAGAGGGAGCATGGTGCTCCTCTCATCCTATCTACTGTTAAATATGTACCAGGTTTGAAAAAGAGTCTTGTGTTTGTTGCTATGCTAGAAGATAAAGGCTATGATGTAGCCTTTAGTAAAGGAAAAGTGTTCCTGAGGCATATCGGCACCGGACACACCAAGCAAATTGGGATTCGAGTAAAGAATCTCTACAAGCTGGAGGTAGATGACTATGTTGCACTGAGTTCCAAAGCAGAGGTGGTGCAAAGCCATGATTTTGGTGAGCTATGTCATAGGAGACTAGGCCACTTGCATCATGGGGCCTTGAAGATCATGCAACAAATTTCTACCATCTTACCCAAGGGAAAACTGGAGAAAACAAACACATGAAAAGGATCCACCCTGGGTAAGTATGTGAAAGCTTCCTTTTAGGATCAGGATAGTAGAGCTAGAGCAATCGTGGAGCAAGTTCACTCAGATGTATGTGGACCATTCTCAACAGCCTCCACCGCTAAACAAAGGTACTATGTTATTTTCATTGATGATTTTTCTCGTAGATGTTGGATCTACTTTATGCAAAAGAAGGATCAAAGCTTCTTGATATTTTGTGACTTTAAAGCCTCAACAGAGAAAGAATCTAGGAAGAAAGTAAAAGCCTTGCGTAGCAACAATGGTGGAGAGTATGTTTCCTAGTAGTTTAAAGACTTTCGTGCTACATAAGGAATTAAACGGGAACTGATGGCACCTCATAAGCCACAACAAAATGGGGTGGCCGAAAGAAAGAACAGATCTATTGTGGGAGCAACTTGAGCGATGTTGCATGACCAAGGCCTACCACTTCATCTGTGGGCTGAGTCATTCAATATAGCAACGTAACTTTAGAACAGAAGTCCTCATCATGTTTTGGAGATGAAGACACCTATGGAGGCTTTTTCGAGGAAGCGACCAAATGTGAGTCACTTCCGTATCTTTGGATCACTAGTTTTCTATCATGTGACCAAAGATACTCGGAAGAAGCTAGACCGAACATCTGAGTTGGGGATACTTGTGGGGTACACAGATACACCTCACAACTATCATGTGTTTCTGCTTACCAATCAAAGGACCGTAGTGCATAGGGATCTAAAGTTCGATGAGTAGAGAGCCATGCAAATGTCACTTGAGGGGGAGCTCAAGTTGCATGGTGATGAGGAAATTTTAGTTCCAAAGGAGGAGGAGCCTCCTGATGATGTGGATCAGCCACATGCAAAGGATCTAGTAGTGGAGACCACCACTCCTAGAGATTCTTCCAAAGACGGGCGGAAATGCTAGCGGGAAGCTAACAGATTGATGCAAGATGCGAGAGAGAATGTGGGGCGGCCATCCTCTCATCATAGACAGAGGAGATCTCCTAAGAGATACACTAGCTACATGGCCCTAGTTGGGGAGTGTGTAGCAAACCAACCTTCTTCTTTTCAGGAGGCAGTGCAGCAACCATTCTAGGTTGATGCAATGGTAGAAGAGTATGATTCTATCATACGGAACAATGTGTGGGATGTTGTCCCTAGACCTGCGGACAAATTAATGGTTAGTTATCGATGGCTTTACAAGGTAAAGCAGGCAACTTATGGTAGTGTTGAGAAACATAAGGCAAGGTTTTTTGCCCGAGGTTTCTCATAGGTTGAGGGGATTGACTACGATGAGACCTTTGCTCCCATAGCAAGGTACTCATCTATCAGATCGATGCTAGCTTTATCAGCTTAGATGGGTTGGAAGATCCATCAAATGGATGTGAAGACAATGTTCCTTAATGGGAAGATTGAGGAAGAGGTATGCATTGAGTAGCCCAAAGAATTTGAGACCTTCGATCATGAGTCGCATGTTTGTCGACTCAAGCGAGCACTGTATGGGCTAAAGCAAGCACCCCGTGCTTGGTTTACTAGGATCGATAGCTATTTCACTAGGTTGGGCTTCACCAAGAGTGAAGGAGATGCGAACCTTTACCATGTCATGGTAGAAGGTAAGCCATTGATTATTGTAATTTATATTGATGATCTGATTTTGAAAAGTGATGCGCAACTGATACAGCCTTGCAAGTAGGACCTTGCAAGAGAGCTCGAGATGAAGGACATGGGCCTCATGCACTACTTTCTAGGCATGGAAGTGTGGCAGAAAGATGGGGAAGTATTTGTGTCTCAAGGCAAGTATGCCAATGAGATACTCAGGTGCTTTCACATGGAGAAGTGCAAGCCCATGCAGACTCCTCTAGCTGGGAACTGGAAGAAGGAGGATGCTACTTCAGGTGAGGAAGTAACTGCTAATTTTTATTGGCAGCTGGTGGGTTCACTCATGTATCTGGTGAACACACGACCCGACTTATGCTTCGCGGTGAACCAACTGAGTCAAGCTATGGTTCAACCTACCAATATATTTTTGAAGGCAGCGAAACATGTGCTGAGATATCTCAGAGGCACTACATAGTACAGATTATGGTACAGATGAATAGAGGGAGTGAAGCTGCAAGGCTTCACAGATGCAGATTGGCTGGTAGTCCATCAGACTAGAAGAGCACTTCTAGAGGAATCTTCAACCTTGGTTCAGCTATAATTTCTTGGTATAGTAGGACAGAGAGATCAATTGCACTTAGCTCAGCAAAGGTTGAATACATGGCTGCCAGTCAGGCAGCATGCGAGGCCATTTGGATGTGGAATATTCTAGTGGGATTGTTTGGTCAGATGATGGATCCTACAATGATATATTGTGATAATCAAAGTTGCATAAAACTCTCTGAGAATCCAGTGTTTCATGACAGGTCCAAGCATATAGATATCCATTACCATCATCTACAAGATTGTGTGGTCAAGAGGATCATGATGTTGCAATATGTTTTGACCAAGGAGCAGGATGCAGATATTTTGACAAAGGCATTGTCAAAATGCAAGTTCGCGTTCCATAGAGACAGGATCGGGGTTGCTGATAATCCCTTTCTTGTTGAGAGGGAGTGTTGAAATGTGCAACAAGAAATGATAAAAATAGAAGATGCTAAAAATAACACTACTATAAATAGTGGGGCTATAAATAGCAGCTCAACCATTAGATATATTAGCTACAATGGTGAAAAGCGAAAGTGCTAAAAATAGCTTTTCTAAAAATAGCATTTCGGGATACCTTCTTATTTTAGCTAGTCCCTAGACTAAGCATAGGAAGTAAACTTCAAATTTGATATCAACAACAGTTTTGAAATTAATTAATTAATTCATCTTGAGTTAATTAGTTAAGGAAAATCAAACTTGAAGTCTATTTGAGGACATGCAACAGTTTCTCCATTAATTGATGAATTTAACCTTCAGTTAAAGAGATAAGGATGAGTTGTAATATTGAGTTTTAATCAGTTGACTTAGTTTAACTTAGTCAAGTCTAGTTAGATTAATTTAACAGTTTGTTAAATTAATGAGAGTTCAGTTAGTTAATGCTTGCATGCATGTAACTATTGTATTTTAGATAGCTGAGTATTCACTCATGGATAACTCATGCATGTCAGTTCAGTCAAAGACCCAGTTGAGATCAGATGGAGGGACAGTGTGCTATCAGTTGCAAGGATATTCCTTGGTGAATATTCCCTGCATGCAGAAGGAATATTATTCCTTATGGATTGCACAATTGGACTTGAGGTTATAGTGAGTGTGATGAGGCCAATTCACACATGTGATATCATTGGACCCCAACCAAAACTGTGAAAGGAAATAGGAGGCTTGGAGTGCTTGAGGAAGATATATTCTATGTCTATTGAGTCTGTGAGCTATATTGTTTGAGTGCAGAGAGATCAGGATAGCTTGAGAGCTAATTCTTTTTGTAACTTGAACAAGATTTCCACTTGTATGATAATACAGAGTTGGGGTTTTAGGCCAGTGCTTTCCCCAGTGATATATCTTCTGTGTTATGGTTGATTACTTCTCATTCTCAGTTATATCTATTCATGCTTGATGTTGCTCATGTTCGATTAAGATTCCGCTAAATTGTTGTAGAAGTAGATCAAGTGTTTTGCTTTAGTACATTGCATTACCAGGTGATATATAGTTGGGAAATTTCTACATATTTCCTAATGGGAAGCCCCTTGCATAATTCCTTGAAAACTTAGGTTGTAGAACTATACCTAACTCGGATTTTTAGATGGTTATTTCATGCACAAAAATTGATAGGGAACCTAACAATGAATATTTGGAAAGGTTAAGACATCTCTCTTTTAAGGAATCTAAGGGAGAGAGAAGCATTAACTATGGCCCCCCTCAAGATGCTCCTCATCTACAGACCTTGAAGCTATTGGTTAAATGGTATAGTCAAGGGGGAAAGTAAAATGGGAAATCGACAAGATGATAGCAACATGACTCATTTTCCCAATGGATGAAGTTGGTTAGAGAATCCCCATAATCTTTGAGGATAAAATAGATTCTGAGGAGATTATTGTTTTTTTTTATTATCATAGCTTGAACAATGCATGTGTCCATGACCCATTTCCTACTCCTTTTAGTGATGAGCTATTGAGTAATATTGTAGACTAGGAAGCTTATTCATTTGTAGACGAGTTCTCAAGTTATCAGTAGATTCAGATTGCAAAATAAGATAAGAAAAAAACAACTTTTACAACATAATGAGGCTCTTAGGCTTATCATGTGATTCCCTTTGGACTTAAAAATGCACCTGCATTCTTTACCAAAATTGTTATTGCAACCTTCAGAGAGTATATACACAATTTTGGAGGTCTATATGGATGATTAGACTGTTTGCATTATTTTGAAGAAGTACTCAATTTTTCTCAAGGTAATATTTGATCGATGTAAATAGTCACATATTTCACTTAATCTAAGAAAATATATATTTGTTGTACCATTTGGAAACATATTGGGGCACATTGTCTGTAAGGCTAGTGTTTCAGTTGACCCAACCAAAGTTGTTATGGTCCTCAATATGCCACCTCCCACAAGTGTTAGACATCTTAGATCTACTCTTGGGCACACATGTTATTATTGCAAGTTCATCTGCAACTACACTTCTATTACTACCCTACTAGAGAAACTCTTGAAGAAGTCTAAGCCCTTTATATGGACTTTTGAGTGTGATGTTGATTTCAAGGAATTAAAAGAAGAGTTGGAAAGTGATCCAATCCTATTCTATCCTAAATGGAATAAGTATTTCAATGTACAAATTTATTCTTCTAACACTACTCTTAGTGTTATCCTTGTGCAACTAGGAGAAGGAAATTTGCACCATCCTATATATTTTCGAGTCAAAAGATCTCTAGTGTAGAACATAATGACACTACCATTGAGCATGAAGTCTTGGTAATGGTATACTCTCTCCAAATTTTCCACCATTATCTACTGGGAGGATATTTAAAATTATTTACAAATCATTCAGCCTTGAAATATTTGGTTAGCAATCTAGTGTTGGAGGGAAAAAATTGCCATTGGTTCCTACTATTTCAAGAATTTTCTTTCAAGTTTATTATGAAGCTTGGAAAAACTAACGTGGGATTGGATCATATTTTTTGCTTGCAGTCGGGTGAATATGGAGGTTATGTTGATGATAAACTTATTGAAATTGATCTGTTATGATCTGAATTTGCTCCCAACTATCTAGAATACATTGCACCCTTCTTAAATTCTAGTACTTTTCCCAAAATTACTTTGCAACACATAAGACACACTTTGTATTTAGAGAAACAGATTACCAACTTATCACTGAGAAATTATATAAGTTGAGTCTTGATAGTATTATGCACAAATGTGTCCTTAGACATGAAAGAGATGAGATTCTATGGGAATGTCATAGTGGAGTTGAGAAAGGTCACATCAGAGGAAAAGCAACTGCCTACAAGGTATTGCAAGAAGGATTATGGTGGACAACTTTGTTGAAGGATGCCAAGGATTTTTCTAAGACTTGCGATGTTTTCGATAGGGTTGGGATACCTTCTTAGTAAGAGGAGATCTTGTTGCATCCAATTCGAGTGTTGTGGGGCTTTTGAGAAGTAGGAGGTTGACTTTGTTAGACCTATAAACCCTCCTGCATGTCATTCACAAGCCATATATATCACTACCACAATCAACTATCTTAAAAGATGTGAAGAATACGCTATTTTGAAATATTGTACCACCAAAATTGTATCCCGATTCATTTTTATAACATCCTTACTAGGCTTGGTTGTCTAAGAAGTTTAACTAGTGACCAAGGAATTCATTCCCTCAATAATACCATTGCAAATTTAACTCAAGAGTTCCTTATTCAACATCATAAGACCATTCCTTACCATCCTCATGCTAATGGTATAGTAGAGGCATTGAATTTTTTTCTTTTGAGAAGTGTCTTACAAAAGTCTATTCTGCCAACAAAGATGATTGGGATGGAAGAGTTCCTACAACACTTTGAGATTATAAGACTAATACTAAAAGGTTACACAAGTACACTCCATTATAGATGGTGTAAGGGAAAGAAGTTATATTTCATACATAATCTATCATTCCTAACTTATATATTGCTTAAGATACCAAGATGGCCGATGATGAATTTGTTGCAGAAAGGCTTCGGGATTTATGAGAATTGGATGAACATGGATTTCTAGCAAACTTTCACCAAACTGTGGAGAAACTAAGGTAGAAGGCTTGGCATGACTTCCATATCAGAGCAAAATCTTTTTTTGTTGGGGACCTATTCCTTTTCTATGATAGTAAGTACCTGAAGCATACTAGGAAACTTCAAATGAATTATCTAGGACCATTCTTAGTTGTGGATATTAGAGATTTAGGATCTATAAAACTTGTGCAAATTAAGATTATTATTCAACCTGGTTGGGTGAATGGCACTTGCCTAAAAGCCTAATATGGTCCTTAAATATTTTATTGCTAATTGCCCGCTTTCTCGAAGCATAGGTTATCTTTTAGGTTAGATTCAGTCATTCTTTCGAACGTTCTGTTAGTCTACTTCTTGTTCATCTCATTTGCATAAGTTGTGTCTTATTTTTCTATTGTATTATACTAGAACCCATTTTTGTGTAGAGTCTGTGTCATATAGTCATAAATATACGTATTTTTGTTGTTTATCCTTTCTTTTGGTTCATCCCTATTTTAATGGTTAGAATTGTTGAGTTGGTCCTCACTTTTTTGTTTCACCAGCCATATTGCTCCATTTTTCAGTATATCTTGTCACCTTTTCCAATCCTTGACGTAGTTCTTTGGGATATGAGTCTTTGTTATAATCATTTTTTCAAAATGAGGCTGCTTTTTTCATTATTTTCCTCGCCTACATAATTCAATGTCTAAATGGGAAACCTAGTGATTGGATTCAACAATAATATATATAAGTATCAGGCATGGATTCCTTTTTTCTTCACTTGCTTTTAAGTCTTTCTTAATTTTTTTCCCTGACATCTGAGTATGAGTCTTCAATTTCCCATTTCCACTATCATCCATGTTTTCATCAAGTTTATTCCCACAAGAATTTCAATATAGTTCGTTCCATGACGTCTGACATTCCATTTGAATTGTCTGATCCCCATGCCCATGCTTTTGAGAACCCGAATGGAAGCCATGAAAACATTATCCTAATAAACAATGATTTCACCAATGGTGACTAGTTTCCAGCTTAGAAGCCTGAGGTATACATGGATTTCACCATGAAAAAGTATGGTAGTGTTGTTTCATAGATAAAAACTTCACTCAAGTTGCTACAAGATTCTATGCTACCTATGCTACAAGAACTTTGAATGCTTAGGACCATAGAAGAATTTTCTTGCTACAAAAAGCTTTTTATTAGCAAGATTCATAATGGTTCATTCTATCTAGATAAGGAGTACCCCATTCATGTTAATGACATCCATAAATTCCCAGGATTGTTGATGGAGGGATAAGATGTTTCGAATGCATTCCAGGGAGGATCCAAGCATAGCAAAAAAACATGTATTACCAATTTGTATAAAACATATGGCACAAATCACCGAGGGTGAGGATGACAAAAAATCATCGACACACCCCAAGGTAAAATAATAGGTCTATAAATCCCAAATCTAACAACTCTTTTAACTACATATGTAAATCACAAATTTTTGGATCTTTCACCAGGAAATGTGTCTTGGATATTGGCTTAGATCCAGGTTTTAGGTCGATTCTGAAATCAATCTTCATCTTCAGGGTAATATTGGTAACTCTTCAGGGAAAACATCCTCAAATTCTGGTAGAACTAGTTGCTAATCTAGGGAAGGTCCCTAGTAATGTCCACAGTTGGAGGTCCTCTATTAGAGCCCCTCGATCCCTTTGTATTTTCTATCCTTGATGGAAGGTGCTCAACTTCCATCTCATTTGTTTGGTGCCCTCTTAAAGTCTTAATAATTTCCTCTAGGGAGTGTAAGATGAGAACCAACTCCATTAATGGAAATGGGGGTTCTGGAGAAGGTTCTCCTTAGAACAACCCTCCTTATCCTCGACTCTCTCAAATCCTCACTATACTAAATCGATTGAATAGCTGCATGACACAAAAGGTTCATTAGTGTAGCTTAGTATAATTATGAATCTTCCTTGATTAAGACATGCATACATTAGGGTAAGTGTAAGTTTTCCTTTGACTATGCTCATAAATGAGCCTTGTTGATGCTAAATAGATCCTCATGGGCTTGCTAAATCCTCTCCCATTGCTACCAAAGTGAGCACTATAATGCACTGCCAATCACCCTCAAACATATTTCTCACATCAAATTTCTCTTTTTAATAACAAGGGTATTTTTTAAGGATTCAAATATTTCCAAATATATAGTATTGTAGCCGACTATTCTAGTTTTAAAATGCGCATGTATAGAATTTAAGTGAATATTCAATAAAAAAACATGTATTTTACTATTAGAGTTGTAATTTTTCTGCAAATATTATCCATTTAATCACATATATGTAAAAAATAGGTGATTTTTAAATCAAATTAGCCAATATTTTTTTAAATGTCCAAAAACTAACCTATTTGCTAAATTGCACTCCTAAAATTTTCCTTATTAATAACCTTAATTAATATTATAAATATACTATTATTATTAGTCTTATAATATTAATTAAATATTTAAATTAATTATTTACCACTTATTATCACTGATTAACTTTAATTAATTAATTATATTAATTTAAAATAATATTAACTACTTAAACATTATAATGAAAGTCAATGCTCACAGGGCTTTGGATTGATAATGAATGGGTGTACTGTTAAAGCACTCCTTGCGATATGTAACCATTTCAAATCCTCCGTGGGTGCTTAATTTTAAATAATATTAACTACTTAAACATTATAATGAAAGTCAATGCTCACAGGGCTTTGGATTCACAATGAATGGGTGTACTGTTAAAGTACTCCTTGTGATAGGTAACCATTTCAAATCCCCAATGGGTGCTTAAGTAGTAAAAAAAAAAATTGAAAATCAATTAATAATTAATTAAAATATACTAGTTAATAATATATAATGAAAAAAAACAAAAACAAAACAATTACTAACCCTTAAATACAATACCTACCAAATAAACCAAAAATAAATAAATAATAAACCAAAAACAAAAAAAGGGAAACCAGTACCGCAACGCTTCCCTGATCATTCACTGGGCTTGGTTTTCCTCCCTCTACAACTTTGGCCCTAGGGTTTCTTCTCTGCACCGTAGAGGGCTACTGTTGGATTTGTAGATTGGGAGGTTTCTTACCATGTCCAAATATGGTTGATGAGCTGTTATAATTCTACCAACTTATTCAGGCTTTAGTGCACCAACACTTTGTTGTGGCAACGAAAATACAGATGACGATGGCAGTAATAGCAGTGGTTCACAGGAAATGATGATCCGAGCCATTCATGTCGTAGAGCCCCTAAAAGCCCGCAAGTCTATGGTTCAAACATCACCCATGAAAGTGCTCAATGGTAATTCTTGGAGGTCAATTTTTTTTTAAGAGATATCTCGCATAACTAGAATACAAATAATGCTCCTTTAATCCTAATTAAAACCCACCATGGCTCCAATCATTGAAATTTAAGATAACAGATCTAAATTAGATGTTAGACAATATGTATCTATGGAAGACATCTCTCATCCACTCGCATATATCCCGTCTAGGGGTGGATAGTCCTCTCACATCCACTCACATATATCCCGTCTAGGGGTGGATAATCCTCACCTTAATCATCAAGGTAAGGCGATTATGAATTCATCAATTTATAATTGTTTCACCACCCGTATTATAGATTGTATTACATTACTTAATGCTCACTATGATTCATCATAGTATGATTATTTTTAATTCATCAATTTATAATTGTTCCACTACAACCATTAGGTTTGATCACAAATTTTCTTTGCACTCTTTGCATCATCTTTGTAGAGAGAAATGAGC
The DNA here is from genome assembly GCA_000404065.3 of Pinus taeda. Classification (NCBI taxonomy): domain Eukaryota; kingdom Viridiplantae; phylum Streptophyta; class Pinopsida; order Pinales; family Pinaceae; genus Pinus; species Pinus taeda. The sequence goes on along the minus strand of APFE030932599.1, from coordinate 417,111 downwards.
CATTATGTGTGCACATGAGTTAGTTGTGGCCTCTTAACATAATGTATAAGTGGATTAGTAAGGTACCATTTTTTCTTATGTTTGGTTTAAAGCAAGAAGATTTTTTGTGTTATAAAATCTCCTTTACAATTTGGTAGGGGGATATTTTTATTGGATTTTCCAAAACTGGAAGCAATCTCTCTTACAACTCCAAAAATGGAAGCAATTTTTCTTACAAGTCAATGTGTGAAAGAGATTTCTCTTACAATTTTTTGCACTGGTAGCTTGTAATAATATGCATCCCAATTGTTCACTTTTAGGTGGTCCTAAAAAGATAAAAAGCACCTATATTATAGGTGTGGCCAATTATCCCAAAATCATGTAAAGGAAATAGAGTACAATATAATCTGTTTGTGGTGTGAACACTTTTAGGTGGTCCTAAAAAGATAAAAAGCACCTATATTATACATGTGGCCCATCATCCCAAAATCATGTAAAGGAAATAGAGTACAATCTAATCTGTTTGTGGTGTGAACAAACTTATAGTATCACTAGACTAGAATGAAATAAAGTATCACTATAATGAAATCCTTTAGTGGGTTGTTTGTATCATTATTTTAAGTAAGTGGCTATCTATGCACAATAATTTTTGGTTGTGGATGTAAAAAGAAATCGCGAATAAAATTTCATTTATAAGATGTTTTAAAAAATATTTTAAATCGTCCCAAAATACCACATAAATTGGCATAGATCAATTTTTTAACCTATATATATTAAGTGCCTAGAGATATCTAAAAGAAATAGATCCACAAACATCTTAATTCTTTGAAAAATTAGATGAGTGTACTTTGTTGTATTTAATTATATATTTTCGATTAGATGAGTGTACTTTGTTGTATATAATTATATATTTTCATTTTATTATGATCCGTATTTTTTCACTTTACTTTATTGGATTGTGATGAAGAGTTTAGATGAAAGGGAAACGATGTTTAATTTTAGAGAATCCTAAATGAAATCACTATAATTGTTCTTTCAGATACATTATAATTATATTTAGTAATTATAATTGTTCATTTCGATACATTATAATTATAATTATTGTTATTTTGATATATCATGGATATGTGTTTGTGTATTTTTCTTTGTATTTTTTATAATATGAAATACAATGTTTTAGAGTTTTTTTTTTAATATTTTTTATACCAAGAATAATGTGATGCATTTCTAGTAATTCTAGTTTAGATAAATGTACCATATTGATAACATTTTACAGATGTATATATATATATATATATATATATATATATAATATTTTTGAATGTTATATTTATATTTGAACTGGAGATGCATAACGCTATTCTAGGTACAAAAGAATATTAAAGAAAAAAGTCATTTAGGACATTGTAAATACATCTCACTACTTTGCATCCTTTATTTTTATAAGTTAGGCAGCCGTGAGGGTACATCATGGTCGTGTGCAAAAATAATGTCTTGATAAAACAAAAAATTGAATAAGTGATTTAACATCTAGAATGCTTAACAACATACCCAATCACGTTCTATAGAGAACCTAGAAACTCTACTTTTCATATTATTAAAAAAAAAAAAACTTCAGCACTTCAACTCTCATTTATTTTTTTATTAACTTCACCACTTCAACTCTCATTTATTTTTTATTTTTTACCTTGCCTCTAGACAATATGAAGCCTTTATTTTTTATTTTTTACCTTGCCTCTAGACAATATGAAGCCTTGATTCTTTTAGAATCTATATATTGAATTTATTTTCTTCAAAACTCCAAAAGAAAGATTTAAAAATGGATCAAGTTTTTCCATTTTACGGAACAAGCAAGCCATCATTTTTATTTGCATAGACAATTATACACGGTGGGAGGAACAATGAAAACATAGTATCCTAGTAAAAATGAATGCTACAAACTCTACCTAAGTGTCCATTCAATCGATTTTTGTACGATATATTATATTTTTTAATAAAATATATTTAGGTAATTTGAATCAGAAAAGGAATATAAGAAGAGAATACAAAAAATATAAAAAAAAAAAATACATAATGTAATGGTATTTTTTTATTATTAATATACATCTAAGAACAAAGCATTTAATGTTGTATATGTTAGAATATATTCCATCTTATTTAAACATGTATTAGATTAGATGGTATATATTCTAGCATATATAACATTAAATGCTTTGTTGTGGGGTGGATATTGTTTATTGTATTTTCCACTCATCAATGACTCACTAACCTATAATATTTAAAAAAACAATTAAAGAAAATCAACTCTAAAAAAACAATAGTTAAGCATTTAATGTTGTCTATGTTTGAATATACACCATATAGTTTAAACACACTTTAAATTAGATGATGTATATTCTAGCTTATACTGCATTAAATACTTTGTTGTGAAATAGATATTATTTATTATGTTTTCTACTCATCATGAAATAATTACTATCCCTCTAACCCCACAATATTGACCAGAAAAACCAATTAAATTCAACTCTAAGAACTATGGAAGACATAATTTATTCCTTATACTAAAGCGAAACTAATTAACACACAACATTATAATGGTCTATCTTCTATCTTGTACTTTTCCATCCATTTTCTTTTCTCTAATCATCACCATTTGTTTTACACTGGAAATAATGCTACATATAGACATAGTGAGAATGGTAGATAACAAGGCATAGCCCATAAATGGCTTGTGGTTGATGCACATTCTCTCCATCCGTAGGGTAAGGTAGAGACAACTATGTGTTGCTTTCCTTTGAATTCCCTTATCACTATTATTTAGAAGGAGCTCAAAATCACAGGAATGAATAGGTCTTTGTTTACTTATTATCATTAAATAAACATTTGCGATATGCACCACGTATATAGTCAATCATTTCCTTACAAAAATTCCTTACAATTCTTTCAGAAGTTTTGAACATGATCGACTACCTTATGCACCACGTATATAGTCAATCATTTCCTTACAAAAATTCCTTCAATTCTTTCAGAAGTTTTGAACATGATCGACTACCTTCTTGGAGCCCAATATTGACCAAAGCTTCATTAGCTATGAAAGCTTAAAAAATTTATATCCAAGTTAGTTTCTTCACTTAAATTTTCTCTACTTCGCTTGAAATTTGAATCTTCTCTATTTCGCTTGAAATTTCTCTATTGACCATTTCGCTTGAAATTTCTCTATTGACCATTGCATGCATAAAAGAATGTTGAATGTTGAATCCATAGTATGGATGTATTTTTAGACCTAAATATATCAAGTAAAAAGTTCTCTATTTCGCTTGAAATTTCTCTATTGACCATTGCATGCATAAAAGAATGTTGAATGTTGAATTTATAGTATGGATGTAGTTTAGACTTAAATATATCAAGTAAGAAGAGGGGTCAAATTCATTAAAGTGTCGATACTTTTATTATTTAATTATAGAAAGGAATTAATACAAAAATTAATACAAAAAAATTTGATATATTCTATATTAGAAAAATAGATCCAAATAGATAAATCTAAGTTAAATTATTTTTTAGATATTTTCACATAGATAATTTGTTAAAAATTAAATTGTTTAACCTAATCTAATGTTATATAACAACACCTCACAGCTACCTTGTTGCAATAAAATGTGATGGAATGTACTTAATTAGAGTAAGAGTAAGATGTAATGTACTGGATTAGGGTAAGCATGAGATTGAGCATAATTGTTATGATAGTTAGTTGTACTATGGATAATGACCCATGGTTAATTTTTACGTTTATCACATTATAGTATTATGGATCACACTTAGTTGTACTATGCATAGCGACCCTTTAGCATATTATACATAATTGTTATGCTAGTTAGTTGTATTATGCATAATGACTAATAGTTGATTTTTTACATTTATCACATTACATTATAGTATTATGGATCACACTTTGTAATTGTCTGGTTGGTTGGTCTTGCCATGAATAGTAAGATTGTCATGAATAATAAGAAGTGATACATAGTAGCTAGTCCTTGTCATTTAGTTTAAATATAGCTAAATTAAAATATATGTTATTTTTATTATTAATTTGTACTCGCCATGAAGTCTATTCAAATATTCATTAACTTTAGAATAAGTGTGAACTAAAGAGTTGAAAATTTATATTTATGTAAAATTATGATGATTAGATATGATAATATATTTGATCAATTTTAAATAAAAAGTTAACCGAGACAAGAATGTAAGACATATGGGTTATATATTATTAAATTGGTTAATTAGTAATTATAAATTTAAAATACAAACTTTTAGGAAATGTGATTATTTATTAGAAATTTGTAATTATGAAATTGAAAGTATTGAAAATTTATATGAATTATCTTATTTTGGAGTGAGAGATGTAATTAAAAAAAAAGGCATCATTTCTTATTTGAGTGTGCAAGATAATCTATTTTCTTTATTTAAAATTAAGAAATAAAATATTTATATTATTATTTATATTTACACAAAATTACAAATTGATACAAAACAACAGTGATTTAGTAATATATTTTTAATGATAAAAGATGAAATTGTTCACACATTAAATTAATGATGATGTATTCAATTGATTTTAACATTAATGGCATGCGTTAAGTGTGAAATATACTAGACAGAAATTTAGTTTTAAATTAATTTCTAAAATAATATAATAGAAAATAATGAAATATAAAGCATTGATTTGCTAGCATGTTCCTTGCATGATGTTGATTTTGTTTTTAATGAAATTATCTCAAAAGACCATTTAATTCATGCAAGTGGAGCCCAATTGCCCAAAAGAATCCATATTTTAATTGACAAAAAGGCAATAAGTCTAAGTTGTTGTTTATCTTATTCTAATTTTGATTTAGGCTGGGGATGTTCTTTGGAAAGAGGCACATTCCACCATATCATTAGAGTTGCACGTGGTTTTTTTGACAAGGAAAAATATTATTAAATGTGATTTGTGAGGTTTGTGACCATAAGTATTATGTTTTACAATCTACTCTTACTCTCCTACTTATTATTCTATTAGCATAGGAATAAGAATTTATGATAAGACCTATCTCTAGCTTATTAATTGATAAGAACTTTGTACTTTTGCCTCAAAATTTACACATTTGAGCAATAACATGTTGAATTTGATGGCCAATCAAATCGTAAAAAATTAAATTAAAATATTGTAAAAAAATATTAAATTTCAATATGCAAAGTAAAACTATGAAAAATTTACAAATATTTTTAGTCAACCCTAAACTAATATAGATTTGACCACAAACCTATGGGAAAGATAATAGTTATAAAAAATAATAACTTTAAAATATTGAATTTAAAATTCAATATCATAAAAGACAATTCATTCATAAACTTCTAATCCTAAAAAAAAAGAATGGAAAAATCATACTAAATGAATGATGCAGAATACTATAAACACATATAATAAGTATTAAATTATTATGATTTCTAAACTTTTATTTAAAATAATTAAAATATATGTAAATAATATTGATTCCTAATTTAAAAAATAATAATATATATAAAATTAATTATATATATATATATATATAGTATATATATATATATATATATATATATTTTAAAATACATTTAATAATAAAACATTATAATTAAACAAATCATATTATAAATTTAAAAAATCAAAATCATATACATTCCACTTTTTATAAATTAACTATCTCAATTTTTATTTATATCAATTGTTTTAATAAATTTTAAAAAAAAAAAATAAAACAACATATCCAAATTACTCAGCGCAGCTTCTGCATAAAAACGAATCAAATCCAAAACGACTATTCAAATCAAAGAAGAAACAAACAACACAATTTAAGACACCTAGCAAGAAAAAATTATATATATAATTATTATTATTATTATTATTATTATTATTAATAAAGAACCATAGGGACCCACATGGAAGGGCCACTAACGCGACAAATGAAAAGAAAATTAGGTAATAAATTATGATAACTCAAGGGCTTTCAAATTTTATAATTCCAGGTATCTTTTTCATCCAATATCATCTTCCTTTGTATCGGAATTTGGCCTGCCAGGGGAGGCCATTCCACATAGCCCCATTCTACAAAGAGAAATAGAGTGCTAAATTTTAGTTGCAATTCATCTTGATTTCAGCTATTTGTTTGACAATTTATTTTCTCTTTTATTCTTATCCATTCCACGTAGCGCCATTCTACAAAGAGATATATAGAGTACTAAATTTCAAGTTAGTTGTTATTCATCTTGATTTCAGCTATTTGTTTTACAATTTATTTTTACTCTTTTATTTTTATCTTTGTTGTAACCATGGAATATTGCATTCAGTTTATCTCTGTTGTAAGCATGGGATATTGTATTTAGTTTGCCATCAAATCTATATTAGTTTAAGGTTGATTAAAAATTATTTGTCAATTTTCTATAGTTTTATTTTGCACATTGAAATTTATCATTTTTTGACAATATTTTAATCTAATTTTATACAATTTTATTGGCCAGTTTAGGGTTGATTAAAAATTATTTGTCAATTTTCTATAGTTTTACTTTGCACATTGAAATTTAATATTTTTTGACAATATTTTAATCTAATTTTATACAATTTTATTGGCCATCAGATTTAACATGTTATTGCTCAATGCATAAATTAATGAGCCATAAGTACAAAAGTCTTATCAATTAATAAGCCATAAATAAAAAAGTCTTATCATGCATCTGTATTCCTATATAAAATTAAATAAATTACAGTAGCAAGTACTAAGAATAAATTAATATACTAGCATAGGCAACTCTTAAAAAGAGGCCACTAAGGCAATGATTGCCTAGTGATTGACTATGCCCATCATACATGCATGCATGCTACTCCCAAAAGATCCAGCGACCACCATGAACTTTCCGGAAAGCAACATACAGTGATGATTGATGTAACTGGCCATCTGCCTAGTACAATTCCACGGTTCCACTGTAACTCTATTAATGACATCCAATTATTCGAGGGTGCCTTTATTCATGTTGCTTTAAGGAAAATCTTAAATGAACCACCAACTTAACTAGGATGGTCACTTGTCCGCATATTGTTCCCCTGCGTGGTGGAGAGAGAATCCATGAGTTGTTCAACAGCTTGGTGGAGAGAATTAAGTATGCGGCCTGTTTCGCATAAGAATTAATCAGCCCATTTCCTCATTAATCCACTGGCCAATCTACCGGAAAAATTTATCAGTTCATTGGAGGATATGTGCATGCCATCCATAACATGCATGCACGTTGGTGAATCACTAAGGCAATTATTGGCTTAATGACTTGTTTTTAAGAGTTGCTAACAATATGCGGACAAGCGACCAACCTAGTTAAGTTGGTGGTTCATTTAAGATTTTCCTTGAAGTAGCATGAATAAAGGTACCCTCAAATAAATGGATGCCATTAATAGAGCTGCAGTGGAGCTGTCGAATTGTACCAGGCAGACGGCCAGTTACATCAATCATCACTGTATGTTGCTTCCCAAAAAGCTCATGGTGGTCACCAGATCTTTTTGGAGTAGCATGCATGCATGTATGATGGGCATAATCAGTCACTAGACAATCATTGCTTTAGTGACTTGTTTTTAATATTTTCCATATAGCTAAACCTACTATAACTTATTATGTAGTATACTAATACCTCTTATTCTGCTAAAAAAATAAATTTATATATTATAAACATAATTTATATATATACATATATATGTGCACTAACGTGATAGAGTTGCAGTTCTATTCGACAACATCTTCCAGCTATGACCAAACTAATTATGGAATTAATCATGGAAGTTGCAGTACTGATCGATTGCCTCCCCAGTGCGTGACTCCACCCACTAGCAAATTAATGGATTAATGTGAGAGAGATTTCTTAGTAGTCTAATTATGGAAGTTGCATTAATGATCGATTGTCTCCTCAGTGCGTGACTCCACCCACTAGCAAATTAATGGAGGTTGCAGTTCTATTTATCTCTCGAGTCCGCGACTTCACTCACTAGCAAATTAATGGATTAATGTGAGAGAGGTTTCTTACTGGTCTTGCTGGTTGATGTTACTGGATGGGTTGAAGCCGTGACTCAAATTAATAGAAGAAATCTGGCCACTAAAAAACCCAGGCCACTATGTTAATTTTATAATCTTTTTCTAATTTTAATATTTAAAAAATATTCTTATAAAATTTCAATGTTTCAAACTTAAAGTAAAATTATTTTAATGTTAAAGATTTAAAAAATATATGTTTTTGTTATTAAGAAAATATTTCTACATTATAAAATATTATAAATTCAAAATTATATATAGATAATATTTTAATGTTAAATTTAAATATATGGTTTTGGGTTATTAAAATATATTTTTAATAATAATATTATAATTAAAATTAATATATATTTATCATTTATCAGTTTTATCAAATAACCAAAATAATCCATAAAAAAAAAAAAATATTTTTTCTAAAGCTAATGAATGTTTGAATGGATTTCATATGGAGTGGAGTACAAATTAATAATAAAAATAATATATTTAACAATAATATATATTTTAATTTAGCTATATTTAAACTAAAGGAGAGGGACTAGCTACTATGTAGTACTTGTTCTATTAGCATAGGAATACATATTTATGACAAGATCTTTGTACCTCTGACTTATTAATTAATAATACCTTTGTACTTGTGACTCATTAATTTATGCATTGAGCAATAACATGTTGA
>APFE030932599.1:391852-408371 GCA_000404065.3 Pinus taeda | reverse complement strand
AAAAAAAAATAATCAACCTTAAACTAATATAAATTTAACTACAAACTGAATGCAACATCCTCTACCTACACTACCTACCACAAAAATAACAAGTTCGCGTTGCACACGGCATACCTGCCGAAAATATATGAGTGTTAGGTGTTAGATTTAGGGTGTTAGATATTGTTAAAACAAAGCAATGACATATGCATATCTCTAGATTTCGTCTCAGGTAGAAAAAATGAAAAAATGAGAAATACAAAACAAACAAAAACAAAACATTCTAAAGTCTAGTTGACACATTTGTTAAGAATGTTGTAATTTAGAAGGTTGTTTGTCGTTTGTCTTCAAAAACCAATTAGTGAGACAAAAACCAATTAGTGTATCATTACGTTGAATCTTTTGCATGGCTTAGAAAATTCGTGTAGCATTTTGATATTTCTTATTTTTAATGTATAAGAATTAATTTCTTTCTCTAGTAATATACGCATTATTTGGGAATAAAAAAGTCATTACTGGATAATAAAAGAGTTTAAATATATGCTTTCCAAACGAGGGTTATGTAAGTATATGGTCAATATTACAAATATATATTATATTACTATTCTATTTCACCCTCCAACCATCTAAAATAATGCTAATTGACATAAATATAAATTCTCATAAAGATGATCCGGTGCAAATCGGTTACACATGTCTAAACAGTGCGGCCATTAAATGAGAAAATATAAAGAAGTCATATACATTACAAATTAACACATTTAAGCATCAGCGAAGCATTCACCTTTATATTAGGATCGGGAAAATTTTACCATCCAAAAACACAAATTTTTTCAAAAACGGGAGGAATAGAAGATAAAAAGCTAGAGGCTACGGAGCTATAAAATATTGAAAATATATTTAGACCTTGAAGGTTTCTGGCGTAAGACATGTAATTAATTATATCCTCCTCCAGTGGCGGAGGAATCCGTTGACGAGAGCGAGGGCGTTACTGATCAATTTACAAACATATTGCACGTTGCCGGTGACCATGGCCGTAACTTTAACTGTGGCGTTGAGATCCTGAAAGCCATTGAGGCAGGAGTCGTGGTCAGTCAGGGCAGCGCTCATCCACGTCTCCACGTTGCTCATCTAAAACTTGGGGATATATCTCAGGAATCATTCACTAAGATAGTAAATTTCTGTCTAATATGCTCAAGAGAGGATCATCGAAGGGGAAAAGCACAATCCGAGATGCCTCTGCCTGAATACAAAAATTTGCAAGTGGAAGAGTAACTAAAGCAGAGATCGGGAATTTATTTGAAAAATTCAAAACCGACATCATTAGTACTCTATTTGCTTAGATAAAAGTAACGGTAAAATATTTTCTTACACTTTCGCAGCCCTGGAATTAATAAAACGAGCTCATTTTACCAGATCCAAGCCGTAAAATGAAAAAAAAAACATCATATCCAGCATCGCTTTCAAACGAGAGTGCCGACTATAGAATTGAAGATAACCTTCCAGGTTTTCCTGGTCAAGTTCTAGGCCAAAAAAATGGGAAAGCTTAAGTAAATAAATCTGCACACGCGCTGAATGAATTTCGACTCTGTTCTTTATGACATTCCGAGCCGTAAAATGCAAAAAAAAACAACAAAACCAATATATCAACGCTTTGTTGACCAAAGCGCATAACTGTCAAATACGAAATACATTCCAATTTCCTAGATCTTCATCATCAAGATACAAACAGTAAAATGGATAGACGATGCAGTAAATATACAGTAACATACGTGCGAAAAGAAATTCCGAGTGATTTCCTGTATCAAATCCTAAGTAACATATGCAAAAGAAAAACCGTAAAAACGTGAAACTCACTTCGAGCAGTACAGTATCAAGTTGCAAGCCGTAAAATGCTAGTGTTTTATTCTGCACTGCGTAGCATTTCTGAAGGGTGCATGTGTATGCCCTCATACGTTGTCACAACAATCTCTGGATCTCTTGAAAGTCGCTGGACCTGCTTCTTCACACTGCAAGTTTGGTGGGTGCAGCGGTAATAACTTCTGCAGAAAAACAAATATATCAGCTCAGCTCCATTGCTTAAAACAAATATTATGAAAATAAGTACCTAACAGAGAAATTTCACAAAATACATTACACTGGGTATTCCTCTATTCACCATGTTATTATCTTTTTGACTAACTCAGCTACAAACAAAACCAAAAAGCATTGAAAGAAGAAATTGGAACAAACTCCACCAAACACACCAGATTACAGGAGAAATAAAACTATTACATCTTACAAGATTAAATCAGCCAGATCGACGACTTTAAAACAATTAATGAATCACTTTCACAGACTACTACCTAAGCAGGTTACGTTAGACGTAAAGCATTAAAAAGTAGGTGTGAGAATTTTTAGTGGGAACTTGATTAAACAATTTTTTATGTTTTTATTTTTATTTTTGAAATTATGTTAAGCGGAAGTTTATGTACAAAACTGCAACACAATCCACATGCAGAAGATATCCACCCACTTGAACAGCAGTAAAACGGTACCAAAATAGGGCAGATAAAGAAAATGAAATTGTGGGTACAAAAAATATGGCTGAAAAATCACCTAGAAAATCGAAAATCACGCTAGTAAGTGGGGTCATTTTCGAGAAATTTAACCGCTCACCGCATGCATCTTCAAACAAAGTGACAAATTTCTTGGAAATCTCACAACGAAAGAGTCGAGAATTTAGAATCCCTCTTACTGGCTTCACCACCAACCAGGTTTTACTGCAGATCAGAAGCGAGATTTGTTAATAGTAAATACACACCGAAATGTCCAAGCTCAACAGTTTCCGCGCTGGATCTATTTTCCACTTCCACATCCATTACTAAAAGCTCAGAAACCTTTCCTACCACTGGCAATAGTTTCCGAACACCATCAGGAACCGCTTGTAACAATTGATTTTTTTTTAAATTGGAAGGAAAGGGGAATGGACGTGTTACATTGCCTCCCCGCAGCAGAGTTACTGTTCTCGTTTTATTTTATTACCTCACTACAAAACGATGCAATATAATGTGAGAGGTGTCCTTTATGATAAAAAGGGGCAGTAAAACATCTTCACAATTTCCGCTAGTGAAAAGACCCTAAAAATGGGAAGGGGATTGGGTGTACTACATAGCCTCCCCGGAGGCTATCGGAGTTCTCTTCTTTTCCCTCTTTTCAATTCTCTCTCTCTACGAAACGACGCTATCTAAAGCCAGAGGAATCAGCGTCACAGTTTTCGCTACTGAAAAGACTCTAGAAAGGCAAATGTCTTAAATGAAAAAATCAATGTCGATTCTCAGTTCATTTTCGGTCTCTACCAAAGGCAAAAGTGGAGAGCCTTTTCTGGGCAAAACCACTGTTACCAAAATTAATAAAATTTGGGATCGATAAATTTTAATAATTTGTCGTTGCGCTTACTGTTCGATGCCCTTAATTTAAAAAATCATAGAATGCTGAAAGGAGTTACAGCCTTATATAGATGGAACACTCGATAAATTCAAACACAGAGACACCTTGATGAAATTATAGGCATAAAAGTTATAAACTAACACAAATTTTCCCCGAGTTTAAAATGAACACAGAATGCCCTCAACGAATTTATAGGCATAGAAACAAACACAGAATCACATTGCCAAAGCTTATATGCATGTTAAGAAAACAGATTTGCCTTAAGGTAATATATTTGAGAGAGTCACTTCTAACCAAAAAACAGTGGTTCTGCTTGTTGTCAGAGCTGGATGCCATGTTCCAAGCAAAATTAAAAACAAATTAAAAAAAAAAAGAAGCAAAGTGAATACACCGGAATCATCCGTCAATTCCCGAATCGACGGTAGGCCAATTTCTTCATCGACCGAAATGGTTAAGGCATGAATGCCAAAGTCAAGGTCAACGCATCATTTCTCACGCTTTAAATCGTGACATATGGAAAATTAAACAAATAAATGAGATGAGAGTTCAGTCAGTTTGTTTGACGAACTCGGCTCAAAATCTCAATCTGACCAATTTAGGAAAAGAGAAAAACCCAACCAAAGATTTCAGAACCAAATAAACAACCCAAGTATTAACCCATAGGAAGGGTCGTCTGCTCACTTCTAACCCATGCGAATTCTAATGCTTCCAAAACATATATAAATAACTGAGCAGGGATCCTGAGCATCCAAACCACAGAAAGAATCCAAACAAACTTGAAATTAAGAATCTGCGGCAACTTTCTTGCACAACACAGTAATAACCTGCAAAATAGAACATTCCTTGGAAGAACACAGAATATCTTGCAGAAGAAGACAAAACATTCCCTGGAAATATTTAGAAGAAGACAAATCATTCTTGCATATTCGAGCATGCGAAAAACTCAGCGGGAGATACTTCTGATAATAATAAAAGGCAAAAACTGATAAAAAACAAACCGTAAAATGGATAGACGATGCAGTAAATATACAGTAACACAGTAACAGACGTGCGAAAAGAAATTCCGAGTGATTTCTTGTGTCAAATCCTAAGTAACATATGCAAAAGAAAACAAAAATTGAAAGTCCGCATTGTTTTAGTCAAAGCGCGAAACAGTAAAAACGTGAAACTCACTTCGAGCAGTACAATATCAAGCTGCAAGCCGTCAGTCTTTTATTCTGCGCTGCTTAGTCTTTTATTCTCCGCCGCATAACATTTCTGCTTGCAAGAATCTGTTCTAATATGACACGATACTTCATGTGAAGACCAGGTGTTCATGATCTGAGAACCATCTCCAAAACAGATGCTAAGTGTCCACCACCTGTCGCAAATCATGATTTTGTAGGTGGCTCAGCAGGCTCCACTGGAACCAGTTTAAAAAACATTGGGTAAATAGCTCAGTCCACCCAAATTAAAATAATAATCCAAAAACTTTGGTTAAAAGCCCAATGTCGCTTAAAAGCAAATTTGACATCGGCAATAAGACCCAAAAACTTTGGTTAAAAGCCCAATTTCGCTTAAAAGTAAATTTGAGGTCGGCAATAAGACCCCAAAGTTGAATAGCCAATGAAAACCATCGAAAAATATTTAAATGATTTTAAAAATTCACTTTTTGCGTAGAACTTTGGTTAAAATATTGAATAGCGATTGATATAAAAAAGTCAATGAAATTAATTTGTAGTCAACGCGATATCGATCGCTATAATACCTGCTTCGGCAGGTATAATAAGTGATCTATATCTCATTTGCATGAGAAAGAAATCTAAATCTAAGTGTGAAGGGAACTTCATACCACATGTTGTCTTCGAAATGGGAACTATGATAAGACACCGAAACATTAAATTAAAATGATAATAACAAGGCTAAAAAAGAAGTGAACTGCACTAGCGACATTTGTAATCGCATACAATTTAATTGTCATGTTGGTTAGTTGTAACATGGCTAGCGATAAGTGGCTGAAGTTTTACATTCATTACGTGCATCATAATGTTATGCATTATATTCACATGTATTATAATGCTATGGATCACCTTGCTATTGGATTTATAATGTGCATTCTACATTATTATAATTTTCATATTGGTTGATAGTTGAATTTATTTTGATGGTTGACTTTGGAAATATCTCAAAATCCAAACATATAAGAGAGGTCAAAAATATTGATTTTACTTTAATATTGATTTTACTTTTGTTCATTTGATTTTTACAATAGACAAGTGATATAAGGTTGGATTTGTTTCCTCAAAAATATTGATTTTACTTTTGTTCATTTGATTTTTACAATAGACAATTAACATAAGGTTGGATTTGCTTCGTCATATGTAATTAACTTGACTCATGTCTTTCAGATTCCAAAATATTCTTACAATAGACAATTGACATAATGTTGGATTTGCTTCATTATGTGTAATTAACCTGACTCATGTCTTTCAGATTCCAAAATATTCCGAGAATCAACAATTAAGATAAACATAACTTTGGGTGATCATAAGGTTGGATTTGCTTCATTATACTCATGTCTTTCAGATTCCAAAATATTCCGAGAATCAACAATTAAGATAAAATATTCCAAGAATCAACAATTAAGATAAACATAACTTTGAGTGATCATAAGGTTAGATTTGCTTCATTATACTCATATCTTTCAGATTCCAAAATATTCCGAGAATCAACAATTAAGATAAAATATTCCAAGAATCAACAATTAAGATAAACATATAACTTTGAATGATCACATGTTCCCGTTACACCAATAAACATGTATATTTTAAAATGGGAAGGGAGCTTCCAAATTGAATGGAGACGCATTTAATCATCTCATCTCTTTTAATCTTTTGTTCAATCTTTTCGTTCAACATTAAATTTGCACAAAGTTTAAAATCACTACCATTTAAATAATAGTTGTACCCAAATAATGACCACTCCACTCTTGCCCCATCAATAGATTATAAGACATTATTTCAATAGTAATGATTAACTCATATGCGACTGTAACATTGAATAGTGAAGATTAAAAAAGAATATGACAATTGAATTTATCCCTGCATTTTAATGTGAAAACTACCTTTCAATTTCACGTGTACACACCTATAGATATAATAATGCATCCAACACAAATAATGGCCACTCCCATCTACCGTCGTTGAATGATTTTCTAAGTGAATAATTTGTTAATGTAACTGAACTTTAACAAATGCGAACTCAAATGAAATGAAGAGGCATAGGCATAACTCCTGGCTTGTGGGAACCTCCCTCACAATTGGGATCACATGGCTTGTCATTACCCGGGTGTTAATTTAAACTTGACCATGATCACGAAGCATTTAAGAGTTGTGTCATTTACTATGAAAATAAACGTTTGGTAAATTTCACTTTTCAGAAATATTTGTTTGGGAGGGGGTGATGAAATTATGGTTTCCACTTGCTCTACAATCTGGTACAATCTGGTACTATAATTTTATAATTTTAGAAGAAAATTTTAATGGTGAAAGAAAATTTATAATTAATTTAGCAGAATTTTTTTTTTTTTTTTTTAATCATATGGTGAATCAATAACTGCCAGGCCTAATCTATGAGAGACCCAGGATCAAACCTCATAGCTGCCACTATAACACCAAGAGCATAACCAACCACCTGCAAGTCGGGAGCATAACCAACCACCTGCAAGTTGGGTATACTAAGTTCCTATGATTTTAGGAAGAGCAGACTCACGGGAAAGGGAAATCCGCTCCTCTAACCGCCACCACAGCAAGCCATTGTACTCAATGAAATTTGAACTTCTGTGTCCAAACCACAGACCACACATCACTGTACTAATTTAGTATAATTATGCATAAGAACTAATTACGGATAAGAAAGAGCTTTTTAGCATAACAGATTTTCTTAGCGAGAGACATTTACCAACAAAAAGAAACAAAAAAGTCTCGAACTTTTAGTTAAGAAGTAGGCTTGCCTAGGTGTGCGTGAAAGGGCGACTTTTGGAAACCCGAAGAAACTGGCTTGGGTGGAATTTTGAGTGGAGTAAAATTTTGATGGATGGTTGGAAAGTTTTACTTTGGTTAAAGTTGATGTATAAAATTGATGGCCTATAAGATTTTAGTGACTTCGTGGAATTTTGACTAAGATTTTGCTAAATTGAGGGCCGGAGGACAGCTGCTCTTGGTGGAATTTTTTTTTATGGATGGTTGGAATTTTGATTTAGTTATTGTAATTTTATTTTTGATTAAAGTTGATATATAAAATTGATGCCTTAGATTTCAGTGACTTGGAGTGATGGGATGGAATTTTATTTTGGATGGAATTTTATTTTTTTATTAAAGTTGATATATAAAATTGATGGCTTAGATTTTAGTCACTTGGAGTGATTGGATGGAATTTTGAGTAAGATTTTGCTAGATTGTTGGAATATAAGATTTTAGTGATTTAGTGGAATTTTCAGTAAGATTTTAGTGATTTAGTGGAATTTTGAGTAAGATTTTGCTAAATTATTGGAATTTTAATTTAGTTATTGTAATTTTATTTTTGTTTACATATTTTTTTATAAAAATTTTGCCTCACCAATTTGTTTACACACACACACTTATATATATATATACTATATATATATATATATAATATATATATATATATATATATATATATAATATATATATAATATTATATATATAGTTTTCTAATCAACGATTTGACATATGGTTCACGTAGTGATAGCTTATCATGTTGGTTAGCGAAATGGCTACATTAGTCATAGTTCATCATCTTAGTTGACCATACCATGGTTAAGGTTTTACATTTATCATATGTAAAAATGTTATGGATCACAATTAGATTGGATTCATTATGTGCATTATAGTCACATGTATCATAGTGGTACTAAATTCATCATATGAATCCCCATCATGTAGCATTAAATTCATCATATGAACCCCTATCATGTATCATTGTATCATGAATTATAAGGATATTAGATTCATCATAGGTGCTATAGATTAGTGTTGCATTAGAATTGTCGTGAGTTATAATGCCAGGAATATCAAGTAGTAATATTGGACTCAACATGAATCACAATCGTATTAGATACGTCATGGGTCAGGCCACAAAGGATTATAATCCTATTAGATTCACAAGTGTCCTAATGCTATGGATTAGGATGAGATTGGATTGATCACGTGTCATAATGTTAGAGATCACAATCATATTGAATTTGTCTTTTTCAGAAAGAAAAAGCTAGCTAAATTATATTATATTGAGTTTGTATAACAGTTTCAGATGGTACATATTATGCAAATTAAAGATACATATTATGCAAATTAAAGAAACATAGGACAAAAACTAGAGGAGAGTTCTTCTGAGCAGATTGCCAAAACTCAAAGATATATAGATACAAGGACACCACCAGCACCAACTAGGAAAAAATCAGAGATAGATAAAGCCATACATTATCCAACAGATGCCAGGAAAATCAAAAAGGAGAAACTAGAAATAGATCATAAGGACATATAGAAAGAAGCTAAAAACCCGGAATACAGAAGTCTTGAATGGTAAAGGACTCCTCGCCAGCTGAAACCTTCAAGGACCATGAACCTGAGCCGAGATAAAGACCCTCCTTTGAAAAGTAATCCACTTTCTGGTTCCGGGCTCTGTAGACGTGCTGAATGGAACTCCCTCCCATAAGACCCCAAAAAAACATAATTCTATCCATCCAGCTTGTGAGGTGAGGGCACCTGATGAGGTTTTTACGATTGACATGATCGACCATAGATTTGGAGTCCCCGAAGATTGAGATAGAATGGACGTAAAAAAAAATACAGAAAGCGAGAAGACCCGCGAGGGCCTTTACCTCTACCAAGTCGTTTGTTCCCTTACTTGCGTTCTAGGACAGGCTATAATGTAGATTCTCATCCATAATAATGACCACCCCACAGCTGCATGAATTTTGTTGGGCAGCACCGTCAAAGAAGGCCCTCGGGGACCTGAGAAAAGAAACTGCCTGCCCACTTCTGTTGACAGTTTTCAATTTTGGAAACTTTTTGGGGACAGAGTCATATATGAGAATTATGTGTTGTCATATATCCACGAGAGGCTTCTTTGCTTCATTGAAAATTTTATTGTTCCTCCACCTCCAGGCACACCATAAAGCAATTATAATGATCGATCTCCATGATTCTCTTTGCCTACTCAACCAATCAAAAGCAGCGGGAGTAGAAGCATGAGAGAGAAGAGGGAAGCCATATAGAAATGCTAGATCCCGCCATATTTGTTGAATAGAGTTGCATTGGAAGAACATGTGAAAATTGGATTCCTCTTCTAATTCACACATTTGGCACCTACTCGGCCCATGCCACTTTCTTTTCCTCAAATTCTCCCAGGACAAATTTTTATTATAAAACCCCAGCCATGAGAAGTATATGAATTTGGGTGTGCATCCTGATTTCCAAAACGCTGTTGGGAATGTGGGATAAGAGAGCAAAGACTTGGAACCAATCATATCAGCATAAATATCCTTTACGCATACCTGAAAATTTGCATTTCTCAAATTCCAGACCAAAAAGTCCTGTGGCATGGATCTGAGAAACCCGCAGCTTCTCAGAACATTCCTGACCGAGTCCCATTGACTCAATAACGACTCTGGCAAAGCAAGATCGGCAGCCGATTTCCATATAGGGAGGGGGCCTTGCCAACCTGCAATCAACTTATCCCACGTGAAGAAGCCTTTGCCATGGAGGAAGAATAGAATCCTATCGGGAATTGATATGTTCTCACGCCCACTCATGATGGGATCAATTCTGATGAGGATTCTATTGCGGGACTGAAAGCACCATTTCAGGTTCCTTAAAAAATATTTCTCTATTTTGCAGAAACTGAGCCAGATGGCAGAGCCGCACTTAGCCCCAATCCTTCCTAAACGAGACCAGTATTCCATGCCTTTCCTCTCATGTATTTCATCTTAATGGTATAGCTCCAAGGCCCTTCCTCGTAGATACCCCTCCACAAGGATTTGCACAGGAGTGATTTCTCGAAGGTCCTCAAATCCAATAAACCCCAACCACCTGAAGACTTTGGTCTAGAAATCTTCTCCAAAGAGGTGAGATGATATTTTCCTTGAGCTGAATTGCCGCCCCAAATAAAATTTGTAGTGATCTTGTTCATTTTCTGAATGATGCTGGCCGGGAGGAACAAAATATGAGCCCAATATACAGCAAGTTGCAAAAGTACTTCTCGAGTTAGGATGATTCTTCCAGCCAGAGATAGACATTTATATTCCCAAGCAGATATCTTTTTATAATATCTATCAATAAGCCATTTCCAATCATCTTTAGAATAACCCTTTGCCTTTATATGGAAACCCAAATATTTTACTCCGTCCTTAATAGACCTTATACCGACTCCAAACAACTCGGAAATCCATTCCACTAATTCCATATTGGCGTCGTTGTGGTATAGAATGGATTTGGACTTGTTTATTTGTAAGCTAGTGGCCCTTTGAAACCTGTATAGAATGTCGTTTAGACATCTCCACGCAATCCTGCACAGCATTGCAAAAATAAGCACATCATCAACAAATAAATTGTGTGAAACGTAATTGTTCCTACAAATCTTCACAGGCTTGCAAGTGTTCTCTGTAACAGCCTTATTGATATGAAGGCTTAAAGAGTTCATTGCTAGGATGAACAGCAGCGGCGATAAAGGGCATTCTTGCCGTAGCCCCTTTTCTACTGGGAAAAAAGGGGAAGGGATCCCGTTAATAATGACCGCATAATTCACGTTCTCAATACATGCATAATCCAATTAATGACATTTGATTTCAAACCATTCTTTGCTAATAAACACCTGATAAAACCCCAATCTAAACAGTCATAAACTCTTTACAAACCTATTTTGAGTCATTAAAATATGGATTGTAGTTGTATTAGAACATGCCTTACTATTATGGATCTTAGAATTATGACATGTGGTGACCAATCATAGTTGTACTAAATTTACATGTTAGAGATCAAAATCATATTGAATTTGTCATGAGTCATTATGACAAATCATAACATGTATTAGAACATGCCTTAGATTTATGACCTGTGGTGACCAATCATAATTGTACTAAATTTACATGTCAAAATATGTGGATCATAATATAATAATGTTATGGATTATGAGTGATATTGGTTTTCAAAAATGTTATAATGTTTGCTATGAATCATAGTCCTATTACATTTCACATGTCTCGCAATGTTATGGATCCAAGAAGTATTGTTTTTGTCGCATGGGAATCACATTCATATTATATTGGATTCATCAATATATTTCATAACATTGATACAATACTCCACTCATGGTATTCCTGATCTTTGAAATGAAAAGTTGATATAATAGAAATTTCAGGTTACATTCACAAGGGATTAGATGTTAAAATCAAAATAGTGGTTACATTCACAAGGGATTAGATGTTAAAATCAAAATAGTGGTATTATGCGAGAGTTTTCAAAACGGTATAGTGGTATTATGCGAGAGTTTTCAAAATTATTATGCAAATAAAATGTTTCGCTATGGCAATAAACAAAAGGACATGATATTGAACCATAAAATAAAAAGTCATCGTAAAAATGATACCTCAATTTTAAACCAAAAGGTCATTGCAAACGTGATGCCTCAAATTGAAACCAAACCAAAAGTTGTTTCTCATAAAAATTATGATCCCGTATCTTTCAAAGTCATGGATTTTGGGGAGGAGTGGAAAAAAAGTTAAATTGAAAAATATTTGCGGAGAGGTGGAAAAAAAGTTAACTGAAAAAGGAAATGTTTGAATAGTTTGAATATTATTCAAGGAAAATAAATGAATGATACATTACTAATGTAGTTGTAATCTTTTTAAGTGTACTATTCCCCTATTATCTTATATACATATGCAATTTTTGCCTGTGCTCATATATATATATATATATACAAATTCAAATTCAAATTCAAATTCAAGATGCATCTATGTACCGTTGAATATTGCATCATTGTACAAACTTTGATGCATATCTCAAGTTATACACTTCCAAATAACGCAATGTTGGGTGGGTAATGTCTTCACCATGCCCATCAAGCTAAACCTTATTCACTCTAACGCCTTTTATAGACATATACGTAAACTATGCACTTATATACTATTGAATGTTGCATCTTTTTATATGCTATACACCAGTAAGTAATGTGTAATGTTGGGTGGGTATTGTTCACCATATCCATCATATCCATCAAGCTACACATTGTTCACTCTATGGCTGATGGGACTATATTGTGTACCTCTCCATGATATTGGAAGAAAGGAGTCAATGCACGAGGAAACTAAGGGGTGGTGAGATTTTAGGGGTCATGTAAACACACATTGTTCACTCTATGGCTGATGGGACTATATTGTGTACCTCTCCATGATATTGGAAGAAAGGAGTCAATGCACGAGGAAACTAAGGGGTGTTGAGATCTTAGGGGTCATGTAAACATGGAATACAGATGTGGCCATTATTTGTAGGCTAAGACATGTGGGCTAAAACATGTGAGTTTCTCTAATGCACAAGGAAACTAAGGGGTTGTGAGAACACGTGCGTTTCTGTAATGCACAAGGAAACTAAGGGGTTGTGAGATCTTAGGGGTCATGTAAAGATGGAATACAAATGTGGACATTATCTATACGCTAAGACATGTGAGTTTCCCTATAGCACAATGAAATAGAGATATTTGTTACAATAACTCGAGGTATGAGATATCTCCCTTACATCTCATGATGTGAACATCTCGGTTAGATAATGTAGATAAAGAAAGAATGGGTGCCACACTCATCTACTTTTATGCAACCCTCAAGAGTAGAGTGTGAGATCTCCTTTACATGGTGCATAGTTGCATAGTTACCTATCTCACTTTTCTTGGGGTATGTAAATAAAGAAAAAATAGGTGCACAATAATTCACTTTTATGTGACCCTAGAGAGCAAAGTGTGAAATCTCTTTTATGTGGTACATCATAGTTTATATACATTCTCTTAGCCTATATACATAAAGAAAGAACCGGTTCCACAACAACTTTTATGTGACCGTAGAGAGAAAGTGAGAAATCCCCTTTATATGGTACATCATAGTTACCTAACTTCCTCCTCTTAGACTATGCACACGAAGAAGGAATGGGTGCAAAAATAATCCATTTTTATGTGAACCTAGACAGTAGTGTGAATAAGATACAACTTGATGGGTTGTGTAAAGCTACAGCGGAGCGGAGAGAGCAGAGTGAGTTGCGCATTTTTATGTCGATTGAGTAGAGTGAGTTGCGCATTTTTATGTCGATTGCAGAGAGAGTAGAGTGAGTGGGCCATTTTTATGATCTGGTTGATTTTCTGAGTAGAGTGAGTGGGGGCATTTTTATGTTGATGTTGATTTTTTGAATATTTGGCAATCGGATCGACATGACTGAGTTTGAATCGACCATCGGATCAACATGACTGAGTTCGAATCAACCATGACCGGTCAAAAAATCGACAGCGCTCATGTTGCTTTTTTGACCCCGCCCCATATCGGTCATTTTACTAAATATTTAGAGAATCAACAATCAAAAATAAGCTCAGCGGAGTGAACCAGTAAAACTTCGTGGGTTGTGAAAAATAAGCTCAGCGGAGTGAACCAGTAAAACTTCGTGGGTTGTGAAAAATAAGCTCAGCGGAGTGAACCAGTAAACTTCGTGGTTGTGAAATGTTATACTGTGATTCTCACATAGATTTGTACTTATGACATTAAAAAAACCTCTACAAATTGAGCAATCGAGCAATCAAAAATAAACTCAGCGAAGTGAAACAGTAAAACTTAGTGGGTTGTGAAATGTTATAGTGTGATTCTCACATAGATTTGTACTAATGACATTAAAAAAACCTCTACAAATTGAGCATAAGCATATTGTTGGTCATTTCAAAAATAAAAGAATTACCAGAATTCAAATCCTTAGAGTTCGAAAGAAAAAATGGAAACCGCCAGGAAAAGGAAATCGATAAGTACCGTTAAAGAAAACCAACGCAGCAGCTTCCCTAAGGCCATATAAAAGAGTTATCAGGGTCTGGGTCTGGGCACCAGCTTGTAGTACACGCAGCCACTGTTTACTATAATCTTCCTCTCGTTTTTCTCTGCACAATGGCGACGCCGAGGGACAAACGCAAGGAACCGCAATTAGCAATGGAATTTAGTTTAGGGGAGCCGGCAGCCATGAAGTGTTGGGTGTCTTATGTAATATTCATGGTGAACAATTTTAATAAGAATTTCTTGTGATCCTACATTTTGTTTCTAAATCATCACAAGTTATTGAAAACCATACTACAGTAGATTCTAGGCAAACCGCATTTTATTTCGAAGCAAAACATAATTGTAAGTTTTAATATGAGATTATGTGTACGACACTTTATTTCCATGTCAATAGGATTGAGCTCACTTTACAACCAATTTGTTTATTGGATGGGAGAAGAATTATTAATTTATAGTGGGATGTTATTATTAAGAAGGTATGAGGTTATGTTGAGGGAGGATATCTTTTGGGATATTTTAATTTTTTTTTAAGTGGTTTTCATCTTTAGGGTTTTCCCTATTATGATTAGGACTAAATCTCACTCAAAGTTCAATTGGTCTACACCTTATACGCTACAAAATATAAATATTACATGATGAAGATATTTTGATATCAAGTTCTTTGAAGGACATTTTATTTCTTGAAAAAAATGATGTGCTTCATTTTGGATTATTTTAGGACTGTAGACTTTGATTTTGCTACAATAAGGATGCCTAGAAAAGGATGGAGAATGATTTTACCATTTTCTCTTATATAACAAGAAGTCATAATATAAAGAAATATGTGGATTATGATGATAATGATTTTTCATTATTGCATTCAGAGAAATGAAGAGTGTTTTGTAATTCAATATAAAAACTATTGTAATGTCTAGCTCTTGTAAATCATAGTAAACTATGGTTAGCCACATCAACCATGGTAAACTATAGTTAATCATAGTAAACAAATGTCTAACACCATAACCCTTCATTAGTGTTGTAATATAACATAACCTTTGATGAATGTCACAATGCATCATACACATAGAAGAATGTAGCAATTCACCATAAGTCTACCAATATGACCATCACAATGAGGCATGCTCAAGGTATTTTTTAGGGGCAAAAGTTCACCAATTAGATTTTTTGGTCATCTAATGAAAAAATTAATTATCCATTTGGTTAAAAAATTTCCTATTTTTTACATAGAGATGATTAAATCGATAATATTCACCAAAAATTTACCAATTTTAATAGTAAATTACATGATATTTATTGAATATTTTCCTACATTATACAAGTATGGGTTTTCAAGCTAGAATAATTACCTATAATACTATAGACAATATAATATTGAATCCTTAAAAGATACCCTAAACATAATGGTTGTAAAACATCACAATCCAATAGTATCCTTGGGGAATGTTGTAATGTAAGATAAACCATGATGAACATCATAATGCAACATAACCATTAACCAATGTTTCAATCCAATAACCATGACTAACATAAAAATCTAACATTTAACCCTCAATGAACTTCACAATGCCACATAATCCTCTAGAAACATTGCAAATCAAAAAAGCAATTGAAGTACATAACAACTCAAAATGATTCAACCATGGTTGACCATAGTCAACTGTAATAACCATGATCAAGTATGGTTGACCACAATCAACCTATAGTAAACTAGTCATTATATATGATACCAAAACATGACTTATAACAAGTTTAGACATATGTGAACGTTATCAAGTGTGGCGATGTTTCATTTTGTACTCTTGATTGTAGGAAATTACAGGGTAAGTTCCTCAGATAGAACACCAAAGGACACCGCTCACAAACAGATCACAGATCAATACACCAGTATTTTGATGTGGTTAAAACCCTCAAAGAGGGAAATAGTCCACAGCCTGAGCCAACGCGGCCACTTCAGGCAATTTATTAATAAAAGAATGAAATTTTACATAAGCTTCTCTCATGAACAGTTAACCTACAAATGACCCTCCATGCTCTTTA
>APFE030932599.1:343909-385660 GCA_000404065.3 Pinus taeda | reverse complement strand
ATAACATATATTTTTAAAATCAGGAAAAAATATTATGTTAAAAAAAGAGTAAAAGTGTATTGATTTAAGTTAAAATAAAATTATTGAGAAGAATATCTATGGAGGGAAAAAATAAAATTTAATGGTTGATAAATGATTTTAGAAATACTTGAGCAAGAAAAACATGTTAAAAAAACCTAAAGAGAAATTGTGAAAAAAGAAAATGGGACGGGTTGAAAGGGGAACGCGAGGCATTGTAGAAATGTCTCACATTTTTTTCTTTTCTTTGAATGTCATCCAAGTGCTTTGAATGTAATCCAAGTGTTGGTGGTCGACCTAGAGAAGTGGACTCATTGGCTTGCATTTGCAAGATGCGTCCAAAATATTTGAAAGGGGATTGTTGATTTTGCGCGATAGCAATGTAAATACAAATAAGGATTGGAAATAGAAATAGCTGTGTAAATAGAAAAAAAGTAATAAGGGAAAAATTCAGGCAATATAAATACAAATAAAAATTAGAAAAAGAAATAGTTTTGTAAATAGAAAAAAAGTAATAAGGAAGAAACTTGGGCAACTTACGATCAACAAGAAGTAGTCGAGACGCTATCAAGGGGAGAACCTCATTTATTATAAAATTTTGAACTCTCATCTTTGTAACGTGTAGTGACATTGTTTCTTGTTAAGGTCGAGAAATCATGTAAAGGAGAAAGGAATAGGAAAAGTAGATGTTCCTTGTAAAATGTAGGGCCTTTGGTTTGTTGCCATTGGGTCAGGGTCATCGCATGGCAAGTAGAATCTATGGGAGAGACATGTACCATAGAAAGGTATCATGGTCAGCATCATCAGGGTCATCACATGTAGGTGATTGATCGAATGTATTGGTACATCGTCATGTCAAGGTGGAAAGAGAGGGAGTTCTACCCTCATCGAATAATTGTTAAGTAAAACTTTTGTGGTCCAAAATATTTCAAGTGGAGAGGAATGATCCAGGAGGATCCGTCGATTTAATTCCACATGTGTTCTAAGTGTCATCATCATCATTCTGTATCGTTGTCACTCCAGTTCAGTTTCGATAGTGTTGGTTATGATTAGGTTGTTCAGGTAATGTTCATAGGTTTTCATGGCATTCATCGGAGATGGTTTAGCGTCTGGTTGTCGACTTGAGTTCATCGACAGTTCCCCAGGGTTTGGTCGACTACATGTGTTTTGTTGTTTGACAAACAAGATTGGTTTCGACATGGTTGTATCATCCATCGTAGAGGTTTGATATGTTGTCAGGGTGTCATCCATGGCATAGGTTCATCGTCCGGGTTGTCGTTGCAAAGACAGCTGGAGTCAACGATGTGCGTGGATTTTGTCATCACATGTGGTTTTACATCACATTGTGATGAAAGATTGTAAAAGGGTTTTTTAAAATTCTAGACCTAAACCCTAATGCATTGATCTTAAAGTCTAAACCTATGCTAAAACTCCATTACCTATCCAAATCCATGTATTAGTCCTAAGCCTATCGCATCAAAACTATGGCATATAAAACCCTAAACCTATGTGTTACACATACAAACCTAACACATAAAACTATGTCAATTCACTTTCAGCCTTTGCAATGAAATAAACATTATAATTACAATAAATCAGGGCCTAATTGCACGTCTAACCGTGTCGGAACCTAACCATGTTCACATGTCAAGCGAAGGTTACAATTGCAGCTCCTAACTGCTGGCCTTCTAATGCATCGGAGAAAGCCGCAGTGAGTGGTGGGCCCCAGTATTGCAGCAATAATGTTGGAACTCCTGGGACTCCCTTCTTTAATTTTATCAACCCGGTAGTTCATAACAAACTTGGAAGCGACGGTGTTGTATGCACAAGTACTAGCTCTTGCCGCAGCTGTCACTTGGTCAGCTGGCACAAGTCCACTAGGGGCTTAAGCCAATTTCTATGAGCTCTGAGGAGAATCTTTTTAACTGATGGATGAAAGCTAACTCAAAGGAATCTAATCTACTTGCAGAAAGAAATTAAAAAGCTGAAAGGAAATGCAAACCCTAGCAAACCCTAATTTTACGAGCTAGCCCTACTGATGTGAAAAAGAGGATGCAAGCTACTGAAAGAGATGCCATTGACTTCTAGGAAGGTAAAATGCATGTGTCTAAGTTATCACTAATCATGAAGAAAACAATCTTTTTGTATTTTTGAATAAGTTGTCAGAATTATCATGCATGTGCTTTCACTGTTTTTGACTATGCAGAGGTGGATCGGTGAGAGAAAATGCTTGCAGGAGGTTGGGAAGGTTCGGAGAGGGCCTAAGGGGTCCCTAACACCCTTCCAGAGAGTTTCACAGAGTTTGGCTATCAAGAAACCGCTTTCATGAGCTTCTACAAGAAGTCTGCAGGGGTTCTACAGGATGCTCTAGAATTTCTATAGGATGTCTGGAATTTCTACAGGATGTTCAGAAATGGGATTTTGGAAGATGGATGGAGGGAGAGATGAAGGAGTGGGTATGGAGGTGAGATAATGGTGTGAGAAGGTTCAGGTTTTGGTGGATGGAGCTGAGGAGTGGCGAGGATGGTTGGATTTGTTCAAGGAGAGGTAGAGCAATGTTGCATGAAAAAGATGGAAATTAGGTCAAAGTGAGGGAATGTGGCAATGGTAGGGAAAGGATCTAAAGTAGAGGGTGGAGCAGGTAGGTTGGATGGAGTATGGGTGGGTGGAGAAGTATGATAGGCGCTCTGCAAGTTATTTTTCAAACTAAACAAACAAACACTTAGAAAACCTATGACCTAGTTACTTCACTCTAATCTGACCTAAGTAATAGAAAAAGCAAATGAACATAAGTTTATTCGTAATGAAATACGTGAAATAAATATGCAACTAAGCAATCATAAACTGAAGCATTTAAACCCAACTAATATCAGCATCTGCAAATGAGAATTCCAACACTAATGATTGCATGGCAAAGAAAAAAACTGTGTTTTTGTTGGCAGCAATGTCACCTTTGTCCCAGCTCATGATCCCATTGAGGGAGAGGTGAGATCAGATGTGCTTTAGGCCCTTTTTCTGAATATCTTCCCTATTGTTAACCTATCAAATAAATCTGAACATGAAAAGCTACTTTAACCATAAAAAGCAACCTAAATAACAAAAGAAGATTTAAATCTAAATAGCAGATTTTATTCTAAGAATGCAGCAAAGAGACATGAAAGTAAACAAAGGAAGTACTGGGCACTTGAGATGGGCCCAACCCCAAGAGCTACGACCTCCTAAGAGAGATTAGAGCTGGTGCAAAGTTGGATTCATCTTTATTGATCAAAAGAATAGTTACATTCCAAAAACTGTCCACAAGGAAAACTTTAAAATGTGTTGAAATGCAGAGCTAAACTACTGCTTAAAAAATGACTAAAAACCGAACTATAAGCTAGCTAACTTCTTCCTACAAAGTGACTAACTGGAATGAGGCCCTAAGCCTTCTTATTTATACAAATTGAGGACCCCAACAGTCCTCCTAAACTTTAGGGACTTGGCTGCCAAAACTTGTAGTTAACAACACCTTTACTAGCCCTTGCTCGGCTGCCCTTGTGATAATCGATTTGGTGGCCCTTGAACTCCGAGCTGATGGTGGAGAATTCGAGGTAAGGGCCCATAAATGAAGGGGACACCTTCCTACAAATCCTCTCCACAAATTTGGTTGCCAAGTGCTCATTTAAACCTTTGATTTTATCTCCAAATTGACCAAAAAGACTGCATAAAGCACACATTAGACTTGTTGGCATAATGACTAACCCAATTCACTCTATTGGCATAAGTATAATTAAAAACATGTAATAAACTAAGGATAATGGTGGATTAAGTCGAATTAGGAGGCTGAATGAGCCCATATAATTATCCATTTTTGGGGCTCATCATCACCCCCATTGAAAGTGTTGCTCATCCTCTGAGCAAATATTCTATCTCTTCATCTTTGATGGCCCTGGTGGCCTCCCTGTCATGCCAAGTTTCTGAAGTGATGTCCTCTTCTCGGTCATGAAACCATGCTTTTCCCTCTACTTTTTCCCACTGACTGTGCTCCTTTTCTTGTAGCAGTTTTGTTAGCGCCTCAACCTCAGCCTGCAACTTTTCCACTCTTTGTTGTTCATCAGATGTTTCCTTGTATTTCTTTCTTCCTGTGATTGTTTGGCCACCTTTTCCTCCAATTTCTTGGTCTCTCTTAGCTTATCCCAAGTTTCTTGTAGAGAATTCTTAGCTTCCTGTAGAACTGTCTCACCTTCTTGTAGAATTGTCTTTGAGTCCATCATCTGAATTCTCCTTCTCCAAGTGAAGGTTTTTGGCTTCCTCATTCATAGGTGATGTATATCTTTGAAGGAGACTCCTCCTTTTGTTTAGCTGTTGTGTCCTTAATGACAATTTTCTCCTTTGACTATGGCTGGTGTCTGCCAGTTTTTATCCGCATGCTCCTTCTTACCTTAAAGTACATGGAAGGCTCCCTTTTTCGCTTCCCTTTTTGCTGTGGAGATCTGCTTAAGGTAGACAGCATAGTTGCTGCCTCCTTGGCCAAAATCTCGGGTAATTTCTCCTTTTGTTGCTCTGTTTCCATACTTCCTGTAGAAAGTCTTGTGTCGACTGTTTTCAGGCTTCCTGTAGAAACTGTTTTCGGACTTGCTGTAGAAACTGTTTTCAGACATCCTGTAGAAACTGTTTTGGCCTGTTTGGCTGGGTGTGGCTCTCCTTTTTTTGGAATTTTTCAATCCTCTCTGCTCTATTCTGCAATCTTTTTTCCTTGGGTGTTTGTGCCATTGTTCCTCCCACAGTTTTAGACTCAGCAATTTGGCCCATTTCTCCTTTTCCTCTCTATTCTTGCCTTATCTGAATGTCTTGAATTTCTTCATCATTGGTTTTCTCATCTTTTTCAATGTGTTCTTCTTCCTTACCATCATTTATTTTTCTTCAGCACTTCCACTAATTCATCGACATTAGTTCTTTGAGTATCCAGTCTTGTCCTCCCCCTTTCGCTTTTATTTGGCTCCTTGTATTTCTCTTGATCATGTAAAAGATCCCACCTATTCATTGTATGACTGTACTATGAAAAGACACAAACTTACTGTTCCTGGTCGGTTAATTACATGCCCTTAATGGTCCAATCCTATGACTGATTTCCACCTTACACTTATTTCATCTCATTAGTCTTATGGTCAATTTTAGGTTGCACCAATTTTTGCTAAACCTTCATTTGTACAAATTTGGGCACCTTCAATTAATCCTTCTAGTTGTAGCTGGTTGTCAGCTGCCAAGCCTAATCTGTCACAGTAACAAATTTTTCATTCCCAGCCTGGTAACTTTTAGAAGCACTCTCAAAGTATTGTTCCCCTGTTCTCGATTTGGACAGTTCCAAACTAGCTTGGACCTGTGACAGAATCTTCATGTCTCTCCTTTGATGTGAGACTCTAATTCCATTCTCCAAGTCCCCCACCAATTTTAAGATTTCCATCCCTTTACAATCCTGGATCACCTACATCAAATTCTAATATGACACCTTACTATGTTTTAACAGTTATGTTCATGCCTGCAAAAGACCCTGACCAAGTTTGTTCTTTGGTTCTCTTTTCCAGAAAACCTCCTTAATACCTGCAAAAGTCCATGTCCAAGTTTGTTCTTTTGTTCTTTTTTTTTTTGGTAGAAAGAGATCTCAAGGACATTAAAAAATTCTTCAGTTGTCTGGTTATGAGAGGAAGAGTTTTGCTTCTACAGCCAAAGGACAGAGACCAAGTTTTCTTCTCAGGAAACATTCAGATATGCAAATTTCAAATTTTTCATCCACAAGTTGGCTCTCACAACTACATATGCCTTATTTACAAGAGAATTTTAGACTAGAAACATCGAGAGGAATTTTGATGCAGAAAAAGTGAGAAATTTCGTGCAACACACAATCACACTGCTATTTTTGACTTACAGGCAGACTTATCTCTAATTCTCCTACTCCAGACAGTTCAATTCACCACCTTTCAAAATATATCATGCATGGAAGAGTGTTTTCGAGCCTACCTTTCTCGGAACTCCAAATTTGACGAAGGAAAGCTGAGGTTTCTCTGTTCTAGAAGGCTGTGTCGTACTTCCTGTAGAAGACCCTCCCCCCCCCCGCACGTTTCCTGTAGAACGCCCTTGTGCTTCTGAGTGAGCCCGATACGCTGGAGAATTTTGAAACAGGTCGAAAAGATTAGTGGAGGACGACAGGTTAACAGATTGTGGGAGCAGAGGACACATACTTCAGCTAAGAATGTTGCAAGTGCAAATTAATCAGCAGGTGGTGAGAGCCAGCCAAGCATTTTTTTAATTGCGGCATGATTCGTGGTGAGAAAGTGAAGTGGCCAGGTGTACGTGGCCACATGCAGACGACAATAGTGTTTATGAACTGTTTGTTTTCTACCTGTAATCACCGCCATCAATTGCACTGAGGTTTAAACAGTCACCACTATCTGTTCTTTCTAATTTTACGTGAGTTAATTTTACACGCATGCTGCATGATTTTCAGCAGAGCACTAGAGACTGGACCAGGCACTGTCAGGTTACTGTGCTAGCTTCCCGACTTAATCCCACCATTTTATTTGTTTATGCACTTTCCAAATCATATTGATGCAGATAGAGGAACTGGTTTAGACACATACCTGTAAGTCGGCGTGCTGCTGCGTCCTTTTTGCTATTGCATGCATTTGTTTCTGAGGTTGCAGGATGGCTTGGTTTCTCATTCATGGTTGTTTTTCTTGTGCAGGTATCCTATGGTCGGATCCACGCTGCGGGAATTTGTTTCCACATTTAGGTCTGCACCCTCAAGCTGCTGATGTTGAATTTCCACAGGACATAAACTTGTTTTCGCCATTTCTCCCGAACGATAGACCGGATCGATCTAAAACTTTCTGAGCACGTTCCTTTCATCATTATGCCCCTCCCATAGCAAAATTGCGATCAATGGATGCATAGATTTCGAGAAAAATGGAAAATGGTTGAAGGTTACAGAGATCAATTGCTTGGAAACCGTGCATCGGAATCGGCGGAAACTTCTTGGGTAGGTTACTATCACCCATATGCATCTCCCCATGAAACAGGTTTTGAAACGGATGCACGGATATGGAGAAAATGCAAAAATGGCTGAAGGTGATGGAGGCTGATTTCTTGGAAACTGTGCACCGGAATTGGCTGAAATTGCTCGGGCATGTTGCCATCATCCATATACAACTCTCTGTAAAACTGTTTTGTAAATAGATGCATGGTTCTCAAGTTATGGAAAAACAAATTTTAACACTAGGTATTTTTGCTTCAAGGCATTCTGCAGTTTTTTTTTTGCATGGTAAGAAAAATGAGCTTGGGCTATAATGCAGGCATGGAAATGATGGAGGAGGAGTTTGAAGATGATAGGAGGACTTATGAACCCTTGATGAAGCTTCCATGTTTTCCAAACTTATTTTTAAAATCCATTTCCAACCTTCTGTAATTTCTACAGGAACTTCCTGTAGAAAACACAATTTTCATAAAATAAGTACAATGAGGTGGAAAAAATGATGGAGAAAGGTGAGGGATGGAAACATGGACGCGACTACAGG
Organism: Pinus taeda; assembly: GCA_000404065.3. Classification (NCBI taxonomy): domain Eukaryota; kingdom Viridiplantae; phylum Streptophyta; class Pinopsida; order Pinales; family Pinaceae; genus Pinus; species Pinus taeda. Next base: position 378,095 of record APFE030932599.1, on the reverse strand, counting down.
CTTAAAAAAAAAATTCTAGCTTTCAGATACCCTTCAAAAATAGAATTTGGCTCGTCCGATGGTTCTACAAGATGTTTCCTGTAGAAATTCAGAACTTGCTGTAGAAACGCCTGGAACTTCCTGTAGAAAAGCTTGGAACTTCCGTTAGAAAGCCTAGAACTTCCTGTAGAAAGCCCAATCTTGACCTAAATGTGACCAAATCCTAGGAGAGGTGAGTGACCATGGAGGGAGTGTATGAAGGGATGTCCTGGAGCCTGGTACGGACTCTTGTCCTCGTTTTGCGTGCCCCTCTTTTCCTGCAATGTATTCACTGCAACCTGCAAATTTTCACAAAGATTAGTCATATTTTCTTTTTCTTTTCTTTTTTGTTTTTTTTTTTGTTTTTTTTTTAAACAACTAGGGCGCCTCATGGAGGTTTTCACTCTAATTGCCTACCCTGGGCGCCTCCAAGGGAGGTTTTCACCCAGGGATTTTTTTTTTTTTTCCAACCCATTGACCGCCTCATGGAGTTTTTCAATCAATGAGCCAATCTAAGGCTCCTCCGAAGATGTTTTCACCTTATATTTTTATTTTCTTGTCATTTTTTTTTTTTTAACCCTACCCTACTTGAAAAAAAAAAATCATTTTCAAGTATAAGAATACTTCCAATGGAGTCATGTGCACGTCAAGATTAGAGACAAATTGATGTGGAGGCTTGAAATGCATGCTTTGACAGCTATCTGGATTTCAAAGACCAAATGATTTGACTTTGAAGGGATCAAGCATAGCTGAGGAAGAGAGTACTGATGCAACTTAATCACCGTCTGAAACCATATCTCAATATAGCTCTAATATCCTTGGTCCTTTTGCTAATCTGGATCATTCTCCATATCTTCTTCTATCATGAACTTCACATCCTCCTCTTTTTGCTGAGTTCTCTCTAGAATACATGTAGGATTTGATGGTAATCATGAGGGAGCACTCTCAATCTCTGATTTTGATGTCTTCTCTTCATCAGGTGCATCCCATGGTTCTTTGATCTCCTCTTTTGAATCTTCTTTTACTGTATGTGGTCCTTCAATGCTTTCAAGATAATCTCCTTTTTGCAATACTCTTCCTGAGCTATGGTGAAAATCATTGAGCTCAAGAGGAGTCATTTAGACATGTGCCTTAGCATTGCAATTGGGTTGAGCTAATCCAATGGGCAGGTTTGGAAATGGTGGTATGGGTAGTTGAGTGGGGGGGTATATTTGAGATGGATGTGGATGGGGTTGTGGTTGGGCAGGTGGTGGAGGCAAATGAGCAGGAGGAGAGTTGTATTGGGGCCTCCACCCTTGATGAGGTGCATTCCACTGAGGTTTTGGCTGAGCATAAGATTGAAACGAATGAGCAACTGGTTGGGAATAATATGGATCTGTGAAGGAACAAGGAGGAGGTATGAACCAGGAAGGATGAGCAGGGGAACCCCAAGAAGGCATGAAAGTGGCTTGATAGGGGTCGTAATAGGTCTGGGATGTCCCTTGCATTCCTTGCTGGTAGGGTATGGGTCCATGTGGCCTCCTTTGGTTCATGAAATAGAGTGTTTCAGTGACTTCTTTGGCACTTTGATATGTAGCTTTGATTCCAGGCAAGGAAGGGCACTGATTCGTAGGATGGTATTCTTCACAGACAAAACCCACTTCTATGGAGTGCAATGGACATTCATGCCTATGATGCTTTCTAGTGCACCTGGGACAAAATATGGCCAAAGCCCTCTTGGCTTCCTCTTGCTTCCTTTAGATCTGTAAGGTATCCAGTTGCATCGCAAGAAACTGCCTTATATCGCCCTTGAAATCTTCCATCTGATTTGCAAATTCATTTTTGGATAAGGTACTGCTCTCAACATTTCTGTTTGTAGCCATTTGCTCCAGAGGAATGTTTTCTTCTTCTTCTTCCCTTGAGGTTCTTCAAATATGTCTTGTTGTTCACCTAAGGGTTTTTTAATCACAGCCATCGAAGAAGAGAGAAGGTTGGCTATGTGAAGTAGTGGGGGTGTTGTGCAATCATTTTTCTAACTTATCTCTACTCCTACAAGGCATGAAAGAAAATCTTTTTGGTTGATTTTTTTTTTTTTTACTTGTACCTGCAAAACTCAAATAGATTGAACTGCAACTAACTATTTTTTTGAAATGAAAATGCGGAATTGAAAGGAAAGCAGGAAAGGACTAATATATTTTGCTGAAATGAAATTGCAAGAATGAAATGCTAGGCTACGCTTGCGGAATTGAAAGCGCAGAATTGAAAAGCTAATCTGCGCTTGCAGAATTGAAATGCTAATCTATGCTTGCAAAATTGAAATTGTGGAATTGAAATGCTAATCTATGAAAATAGGAAATGTCTAATCTACTTTTGCGGAAATGAAAATACAAAATGGAAATGAAATAAACTACTTAGCAGAAGGTTGTAGTGGAAAATAGAAGAAAAGCAACAATCACCAATACTTTGACGCTTCCCTGGCAACGACACCAAAAAGAGTGGTGGGCCCCTGTATTGCAGCAATAATGCTGCAACTCCTAGGACTCTCTTCTTTAATTTTATCAACCTGGTAGTTCGTAACAAACTTTGAAGCGATGGTGTTGTATGAACAAGTACTAGCTCTTGCTGCAGCTATCACTTGGTCAGCTGGCACAAGTCCACTAGGGGCTTAAGCCAACTTCTATGAGCTTTGAGAAGAAGCTTTTTACCTGATGGATGAAAGCTAACTCAAAGGAATCTAGTCTACTTGCAGAAAGAAACTGAAAAGCTGAAAGGAAATGCAAACCCTAGCAAACCCTGATTTTACTAGCTAGCCCTACTGAAGCGAAAAAGAGGATGAAAACTATTGAAAGAGATGCCATTGACTTCTAGGAAGGTAAAATGCATGTGTCTAAGTTATCACTATCTGAAGAAAACATCTTTTTGTATTTTTGAATAAGTTGTCAGAATTATCATGCATGTGCTTTCACTGTTTTTTACTGTGCAAGAGGTGGATTGGTGAGAGAAAATGCTTGCAGGAAGTTGGGAATGTTCGGAGAGGGCCTAAGGGGTCCCTAACACCCTTCCAAGAGAGTTCACAGAGTTTGGCTATCAAGAAACCACTTTCGTGAGCTTCTACAGGAAGTCTGCAGGGGTTCTAACAGATGTTCTGGAATTTCTCACAGGATGTCTGGAATTTCTACAGGATGTTCAGAAATGGGATTTTGGAGGATGGATGGAGGGAGAAAGATGAAGGAGTGGGTATGGAGGTGAGATAATGGTGTGAGAAGGTCCAGGTTTTGGTGGATGGAACTGAGGAGTGGCGAGGATAGTTGGATTTGTTCAAGGAGAGGTAGAGCAATGTTGCATGAAAAGATGGAAATTAGGTCAAAGTGAGGGAACGTGGCAATGGTAGGGCAAGGATCTAAAGTAGAGGGTGGAGCAGGTAGGTTGGATGGAGTATGGGCAGATGGAGAAGTATGATAGGTGCTCTACAAGTTATTTTTCAAACTGAACAAACAAACACTTAGAAAACCTATGACCTAGTTACTTCACTCTAATCTGACCTAAGTAACAGCAAAAGGAAATAAATAGAAGTTTATTCGTAATGAAATACGTGAAATAACTATGCAAATAAGCAATCATAAACTGAATCATTTAAACACAACTAATATCAACATATGCAATTGAGAATTCCAACACTAATGATTGCATGGCAACGCAAAAAATAGTGTTTTTGTTGGCAGCAATGTCACCTTTGTCCCAGCTCACGATCCCACTGAGGGAGAGGTGAGATCAGAGGTGCTTGAGGCCTTTTTTCTGAAGATCTTCCCTGTTGTTAACCTATCAAATAAATCTGAATATGAAAAGCTACTTTAACCATAAAAACAACCTAAATAACAAAACAAGATTTAAATCTAAATAAAAGATTTTATTCTAAGAATGCAGCAAAGACACATGAAAGTAAACAAAGGAAGTAATGGGCACTTGAGATGGGCCCAACCCCAAGAGTTATAGCCTCCTAAGAGAGATTAGAGCTGGTGCAAAGCTAGAATCTTTATTGATCAAAAGAACAATGACATTCCAAAAACTATCCACAAGGAAAACTTGAAAATGTGTTGAAATGCAGAGCTAAACTACTGCTTAAAAAAATGACTAAAAACCGAACTATAAGCTAGCTAACTTCTACCTACAAAGTGAGTAACTGGAATGAGGCCCTAAGCCTTCTTATTTATACGAATTGAGGACCCCAACAGTCCTCCTAAACTTTAGGGATTCGGCTGCCAAAACTTGTAGTTAACAACAACTTTACTTGCCCTTGTGATAATCGATTTGGTGGTCCTTGAACTCCATACTGATGGTGGAGAATTCGAGGTATGGGCCCATAAATGAAGGGGACACCTTCCCACAAATCCTCTCCATGAATTTGGCTGCCAAGTGCTCATTTAAACCTTTGATTTTGTCTCCAAATTGACCAAAAAGACTGCACAAAGCACACATTAGACTTGTTGGCATAATGACTAATCCAATTCACTCTATAGGCATAAATATAATAAAAAACATGCAATAAACTAAGGAGAATGGTGGATTAAGTCGAATTAGGAGGCTGAATGAGACCATATAATTATCCATTTTTGGGGCTCATCAATGGACAACATGTGAATAGAAAGAGGTAGTCGTCAGGGTTCCTAATCGTCGGAACTTCGACATGTGAATGGGGATACAGTTAACTATTTTGAAACTACAACGGAACCGTCAACACGTTGACTATGGGCTTGGTCTAGTGATCACATGAGCTGTCCAACCTCTTTCGCGTAGTTATAAAACAGCTAATGGGTTTTGCTTTATAACAATGTCATTTTGGGTTTTAATGTGTATTTTTGGATTACTTTAATTCCAAAAGGGTGAATGTCACTATGTGACACTAAAGAAAATTAACCATAGACCCTAAGTTGTACCTTCAAGTCAGCTCATTCATTCTAAAGATGGAGAACAAGAGGTTTCAATGCACTTACAGGCCTTTAAGATGCAGTTTTTCCCATGGAGGAAAGGAGTGTGGAATTCCAAACTTTTATATGTAGGTTCTGAAGGTTAGAGGCTGATTTTGTTTTCCAGGTTTGGGGAGCATCAGGAGTCAGATTTGGAAACCATAAGTGGCATTGGAAAGCTAGTTCAAAGAGCTATCTGATGACAAAGGTCAGAATTTCCTTTGTGCAAGTTCATTTTGTCTAATTCACTATGTAATCAACACCTTCTTCTCATTCCTAATAAAACAGTCGCCCATCTTGAAAGTTGACCCAGAGATGTAGTCCATCAGGGACGAACTCCGTAATAAATCTTGTTGTATGGTATATCTGTGTTTTCACTATTTTCACTGATGTTTTACATCTTAATTATGTTTTATTAGCTGTCATAAAGTGATCAATTCAAGTAGTTTTCCTCGATTTTCGTGCTTTCAATTAACGTTTAAACTCATTAATGGCTAATAAATTCTACATTAGTATTTAGTTTATGGTCATTTAAAAATATATATAATAATAATAATAATAATAATAATAATAAATAAAAATAAATAAAAAAAAATAAATAAATAAATAAAATAAAAAATAAAAATAAAAATAAATAATAAATAATAAATAATAATAAATAAATAATAAATAAAAAATTAAAATTAAAAATTAAAAATAAATAAAATAAATAAATACAAGGGAAAAGCAACGCATAGGTAGACGAAAAACCCTGCAATCCCATAATGTGTTTGTGTGTTTCATACATATCCTTCAAAGGTGGTAGATGAAAACTCCTGAAAATTTCATAGGTAGATGAAAATTCCTAAAAACCCAAGGTTCGAATGGCGACAAACCTTTAGAAGAGAGACTCTTGTTCTCGTTGGGGAAAGAAAGGGTTTCTACATGGTTTCTGGGAATGATGTGAGCCTTCGAATGTGGTTTGGACTGACCGACACAGATGGCCAATGTAACACCCCATATTGCATAGACATTTAATTTGGGTTACCAGGGTTTACTTATTACTTTATCTTTTTACTTTGTCATCAAATACTTGACACAAAATATTAAAGAACTATGGCTAGAAGGCCAGAACGTATTTATTATTTAATTAATGAATATTAAGAGTTAAAGTATTTTGACAAGAACTAAAAGAAACAGTTGTGAACCTCCTAAGATAGTTAAAGTGATTACTCATCTGTCTCCTCAAAAGAGGAATTCAAGGAAGGCCTAGGGGGCTGGAGAAGACATAAAGAATAGAATACCAAATGGGTCAAGGGAACAAAACGAATAAACCAGTGGGAAAACATTGAGTATAGTCAGAGAGGTATGTGACTTGAGGCTGGACAGTGAGTCTTGACGCCCAAGGTACTTGACTGCAACAGACTGATTTTATTTTTTGGAGGAGGAAGAGATCAGGGGAGAGTATGGATGTAATTTCCAGACTCATGGTTGCGTGGTGAGATCTTCCCAAAGAGGAACTACAAAACTACAAGGCGGTGAACAAATAAGCAATCAAACTCTTTAACTTAATGACTACTGGAACAATGATGTTATTAATGATTAATGAGAATTAGAATAATGATTATATGCTTGATGGATAATAACAAATGAATTATTGTCAGGATTGTGCTTGTGCTAGGTATTCCAGAATTGTTTGTTCTCTGTCATAAGCTAGTATGAAATAGCTTACATGTTTAATCAGAGAATTATTATTAGTCTGCATACAGAACAACCTATGTATTTAAACAAAGAACTGTTCATATTATACAGAGAACAGAGAACTATTATATATTTAAACAGATAATTGTTAATATTATGTTTAAACAGAGAACAACCTAAATACTAAGACAAAGCATTGTTAATACTAGGTATATCCAATGGCCTAGCTAAATGCAATACACATTTATAAAATATGTGACAATCACAAGTAAAAGCCCATTATATTTTTCCAAATAGTCACATGAACAGAGAATTAAATTTACATACATGAAAATTATAATAATGCTAAGGGCGAAGCTATTTTTTTCTAAATTTTAATAACTAGAAAGAAAGCACTCATTATTGAATTCAAAGGTGGAGCAACACTCGGTCAAATTCTGTTAAAATGAGTTATCACAATCCATGCATTCATAACTTAACCAAAAGAAAATAATCCATGTACAGACTCCGTAGAGTCAAATGTATCCGAGATAGACAAGCTTCGACATACAAAGCCAAGCAAAAACTGAAAGGGATAACCAACCATGAAAATGTTAAATACTGTCGTCGACACCATATTCAAACTCTCAAAATATTTACAAACCAAATTATATAGATCCATCATGAAATAGACCAATGTCAAATCCTCAACAGGGCCATATATATAAATATATATATATATATAATATAATATATATATATATATATATATATAATATAATATATATTATATATATATATATTATATATATATATATATATATATATATATATATATATAATATATATAATATATAATATATATATATATTATATATATATATATATATGGCCCTATTGAGGGTTTGACATTGGTCTATTTCATGATGGATCTATATATATGCCTTGAGGAATTTGGAACATCTCAGTTCATCGAGTACCCAAAACCTATTTTAATTGCAAATCATGGTCTGCTTGTAGCGTCTACCAATCTTCACACTTTCACCCAGAAATGCCAGGGTAACATCCAGTGGAGTGATTTCAAACGTAGCCAAAAAACAAACGAAAACATATGAGATAGATAAGCCACCATGGGGTTCAACAGTGAAACCAACCTGAAATCCAGAAGGTGATAACCATGCATGAGTATGATGCCTTTGAGACCAACACGTCCCCAAGGGGAGGGTTTTGGCAAGGGTTGATACTTGTAATTTCAAAGTAAGCATCATTAAGAAAAGAAACCCTTAACATTAAACTCAAGTCATTGCTCAGAAGAGCCAAAAGGTACCTGAGAGAAGTCGATGTTGGGATTATGAAGCCCTCCTGTGCCATAAACCCTCACACCGAGTTAGCAGCTGCTCAAATTAGCAGAATGAAAACAAAAACACTATTTAAGCTATCATTTCCTCTCCAAGCACGAAGGTCTCCGAATTCACCTCCATTCGAAGTGGCAAGCTGACAGAAGCAAGCATTCCCTGCATAGTAAACCAAATGAACACAAAATCTTGTTTGTGCACCTTCGAGACAGAGATGAAAAATGGAAGAAAGAATGCAAATCGAGGAGAAAGGAAAAGGTTGAGGAGTACCTGAAGGGTGGTATCTGTTGTAGCTCTCCATCAAACTAAGCTTGGACGTACTAAAACCTTCTTTTTCACAAAGATGGATTTGCTCAGTTGCAGAGCAGAAAAACAAAGGTATGACATAACCCAAATGAATCCATTCATAGCATGAGGTAGAGGGAATGGTTACCTCAGTAAACCCTGGATGTAGAGGATCGTCAGATCTCCAAACCCAAATTAAAGGGAGCAAACAATGCCAAGTGTCTCAAGCCACCAGATCTTTGTGGTGTTGGACACCGAATATTAATTGGATAAGCAGCGTGTACTGGGATTTGAACTACCCGAGTTAATTCAATTTAAGAGTGTCATTAAATGATAGTACTGAGACCTATCAAGTCTTTTTAGAATTCTTATAAATATATAATGATATATCTGAAGGTTTGGTTATTAAATTTGAATAAATAAACTTTGGTTGTATGTAATTTTTTTTTTTTTAAGTTAATAGTTGGTGTAGTAGTATGTGTTACAAGTGGTATCAGAGCCCGATACACACACTGTTGATTCTAGGTTATGTATAATATAAAATAAACAAACTAAGTGAATGTGAATGTGAACACAGAGATCAGCACCAAGGAGCATAATGCACAGGGGTCCCAAACCACTGAACCAGCCAGAAGCAACTTAGGTAGGGGTCAACCCTGACATGTGGATATAGCTAGGAGAAGAATCACGACAAGCCAATGCTTCCCTACTTGAAACTGTTCAACGATTACATGTTGAGATGATAAATTTAAGGACAGATAATGAACAGTTGCAACAAGAGTAGAGAGAATCCTTAAAACTTTTTCCGACTGACAAAATCAATGGGGACTAGACCCCAACACTGGTAATGGGGATAAAACCACGACGGTCCATTAAGGGGAAGATAATGTTGAGTCGGAAGAGAGAAATGAGGAGGATGAAGAAGTACATTTTAATAATGTTTCCAACCAGCAGAAAACAAAAAGACAAAAATCAGAGTTATAAGGGGAGTTCAAAAAGATAATACCATCACTCTTTAAAAGAGAGTCCGAGAAAGCAACATAAGCATGGTTAATCGACATGAGTAAATAATTACAGATCTATGACTACAATGATAAACTTAAGGCATGGTTGGCAATTTACCAATTAAAAGGTAAGGTCACCCTTTGGTGGGAGGAAATAAAAACTGTAAGAAAAATTGACGAAGAGCAGGTTACATGGAAAGAATTTCAAGGATAAATACTTAACCAAGCATTATTATGATGAAAAAGAAAAGGAGTTCCATGATTTAAGGTTAGGATCCTTGACCATGATGAATATGTGAAACGATTTACCTCCCTATTATGGTATGTACCGTATATGCAGGAAGAAAAGGCCAAGATTCAATGTTTTATTAGTAGTCTACCTAACTTTATGAAGGAAAAACTATAATTTGATTACCCAAGAACAATGGATGATGCAGTGTGAAAAGCTCGTATCTGTTATCAACAAATCAAATAGAAGAATGAAGGATCAAAAGGAGGATTGAGCCGGAGGGGGAGAAATTTACCCCCATGTAGACAGACAAAAGCTACCAATGGAAGAAATGTACAACAAAGACCCTTTAGTAAATTTCCAGCAAGGAATCATTCAAAGGTCCCAAAATCCATTTAAAATAGATAGTTGAAGGGGACTAATAAGCCTATGAATGATCAACAATAGAAACAGCCCTTACAGTGTTGGGGATATGGAGAACCCCATTATTACAAAAGCTACCTGCATAGGGAAAGATCAGAACAAATTTCAAACATGCAAGAAGATTCCATGGTTGGGGAGGTGGCAAGGAGTATGCCCAGAATTAATGTTGCACTTGACGACCATCAAGTAGAGTACCAACCCACCATGATTGAGTGTGAAGGTATGATTGTTAATCAACTTGTCTCTATTTTGTTTGATACGGGTGCTAGGCTAAGCTATGTTAGTCCTAAGGTTGTAGAAAGATGCCAACTACAAAGTAGTAAATTTGAAAAACCTTAGATAGTTCAACTAGCCACAGGGACAGAGAGAAGGGTAGCTGCAAAAATAGAGCATTATCCTGTAACTATTTTAGGACAACAGATTTATGTTAATATAAATATACTCCATTTGGGTTATGTTGATGGTGTTGGACCCGCCAAAATGTAAGGGGATCTCCCTAGTAAAAGGTCCCAATTAGACCTCATACCATTTGGTGTAGGAGTCCTAGCAGTGGGTCGTATGGTAATGCCTTGACTTCCGTTTCACACAAAGGAAAGTAAGATTTCTTTGTTAGTAGCAAGGATGTGACAGTTGCAGCAAGCCAAGGAAGGTGCATGAGAGGTTCAAACACATGGAAGTTGAGATGAGTGTGCCCCTTGGAAAACTATGACAAAACAGAGTTAAGAAGGGAACACACAAGAAAAGATGGATCACAACATGGAAGACAAGTTAGCTAGCAATCCAAGGTGATGGTTAAACCAACATCACATTTCAGAAAGATTCATACATACATACACATAAAAGTCCATACATGCATGTGTAAGCAAACAAATACATATATCAGTTAGAGTGAACCAGATAGCATAGAATATAATACAACATATGCATGAAACATGTTGGCTCTATTATATTAATAAGTGTAAATTCCATTCATGCAATACATCCATGTCTAACCACTGGTTCCGACAGCTGAACATTACAACCACAACTATTGACTCCTCCAAAGAGATATACTAGCTCTGCATAGTGTAGAAGTGAAGGCTCATTACAATACTATCCAAGCTCTCTCTAAGATAGTCCTATCAGAAGCTTGGCTGACCAAAAGCCTTTACAATGAGTTATGAGGTTCTATTTATAGAAAATGGTGGGGTGACCCTTAGCATTCCCCTTTGTGACAAATCATCTACTCTATGATTGTTACATCCAACTATCGATACTTGAACTTCCACTTGACAAGATGTTACATTACAATGCAGATGTGCCCATGTGAGACTAAATGGCTTGAGAAAGCCATGCAAGACATCACTGGCACTCGGTCCATTGTGGTAAGACCAGCTCTTTGACATGCTTGTGATGGTGAAGGTGGTGAGTTGATGCCAAGCTTGGTCATTCATGATGGTGTGCATGTGCTCCATGGTGACATCTTGCTGAAGTGAACTCTTGCCTCTATTGCATCCAGTTGCATTGGTGTGGCTCCTCCATCCAACTCATCTGCTAACATGCGCATGGTCTTCTTGGGTGCGACTGAAGTGGCAACACACTGATTCATAGTGTCCGTGTTGATCTTTCAGTGTGTGTTGGTGGTCATGCGCATCAATTGTCAACTGCATGTTCAGCTCTAGTCGGACTTGCTTCTTGACTTTTGCTCGGTGAGTATGCTAAATGGGTGGGATCGCATGTGTGCGCACAATGACATGCATGCTGCTCAATTGCCTTGCATGCAATCAACAACACTGCTCACCATGTCTACTCCATGCCAGCTGCTAGGATGGATCTATAACTTGTATGGGTGCAATTTCATCCGTGAGTGCATGTTGCGCTCGCTACTATACCTATTCCTGTTGCAACTCATTATCTCGTCTATGAAACTCCTGTTCTTCCTTGAGTTGCTGCTTCATCACATGCAACTCCTTCTATGTTTTGTTCTCTATCTTTGCGCGATCATCATGCCACGTCATCACCTCATAGCCTGAGTCTCCAAAGTTGCTTTCATCCCAAGTGGATCTCCTTGAGCTTGCAACTTTGTTGCGCCTCTGTGTTGTCAACAACCTTCCTCTTGTGTTCGTTGTATTCGATGTGCTACCTTCAGCCACTCTTCATGGTGCTGCTTGATATGATGTTGTTGTCGTCATATCTTGATGTCCTTGTCTATAAACAACTTGATGTCTTTCTGGGTAGGAAATTTCATAAACGCTTGATCGACTGCATCCCCTAGTGTGCTCTAAACGATTTCTTCGACTCTAATCTCCTAGAAACCATTGTTCCTATGTTGCCGAGACGTAGATGGACACCTGTGATACTAGAGATGTGTCAACACTCATGTCAAGAAATCTATTAGTTGAAAACCAAATTGAACTTGAGAACTAACTTGCAACATACCTATCTGACAGATCATGGAGGTCGCACAATTTCGGCAGGGAGGTCGAGAGAATAACTACCAAAACTATGCAAGGCGTAGTTCAAGCTGTCAGGAGGCTCACTAACTGTTGGAACTACATAATGCACAGTCCAGCTTGGCCTGCTGACGACTGAAGCTACACAATGCACAATTTTAGTCAGCAGTGACATGCAACCAGCAAATTACATTTCACAGTTTCTGGGGCCAACAGGACACTACCTCCAAGAATTGTGCAATACAAGCTTGGAGTTCAATGCCTGGCTAGACTTGCACAATTTATGGAGGGAAGTTAGAGTCTTCACTTCCAGAAATGCACAGTGCTAGCTAGGCAAGGCACGGTCTGGGACAAGGCAACCCAGTTCGACCGGCGGGTGACTAAAAACATGAGAAGTGTGAATGCATAATGAGATGAGTGCAAACAAGAGTGAATGATAATTCATGTAAATAACAAGTGTAGGATTCAGGAAATGGGAAGGCATGCATGTGTGTGAAGCGAGTTGTTGCAACGGTGATCTTCCGAGGAAAAACATTTTCATGCATGCGACAAGAGTGAGATGTTAACAAAAACTAAAATGGTGCTAGCATATGTTAGTGTGTATCAAAATGACATCAATTGCTCACTGAAATCAAGGAGACAACATTCATATGAAGTGAAACAAAAAAAGCGCCAGAAATGCAGCGCAAGACATGAAAAGCAGGCTTCCCCAAAAAAAACTGGGCTAAATATGCCAACAGGCTACCAGATAGAATTGCGCAATTTCTGGATGGAAGGTTGGTTCCCCTCCAAAATTGCATAATTTCTTGAGGGATCTTCTCAGCTTGTATCTCAAACAATTCTGGTGAAACAACCTATGAGGGGGATGCATCAAGCTCGCATGGATTAGTTGTCATTATGTGAGAAAAATGCTAGAGCTTGTGTACTTGGCAAGGCAATACATGCCGCTATGAAAGGTTGGTAGGGAGGCTCCAAAACGAAGCTAAGGTAAACTTTTAGAGGGTGGTTGTAGCTTCTACAACACTTGGCAACACACTGGTAGAACTGAAGCTCTCTGAATGGACCTTGTTCGTGAAAAAAAAGTTTAACACCCTCGAAGGTATTGTTCAGTTCTCAGTTCGTCTTGGTTTCCACACTAGCTTGATTGTAAGATGTAGTATCTACCAAACGCTTGGTCGATTGACACACATTCCAAGCCAAGCCAACACAGTTGTTTCGATTGGGGTTGAGGAGTATATGATGCATGAGTAGTATAGTCATCAAAGTCTTCGTTTCATCTCTGATGTTGCTCCACCGCTAGCGGGCCTCGACAGTACCCCGACGGAGTCATACAGGAACACAAGCATGGCTCTACTACCAGCAAGCTTGGTCAATGCCCCAGCAGATTTACTTGCATCACCTCTCTGTGTAGGAAGCCTTTCTCTTCTTTTGCATTATTCATTTTCCATTTTTTTTCTAATTTTTTTGATTTTTTGATTTTGTGCATAACACTTATTCATTTTAGAGGTAGAAGAGGGATCCCAACTTATTGAGAGTAGAAAAGGTTGTTCCTTCAGAGAAGTAGTTTATGTATACCTCTGACATGCTTGTTAAGGTTTTCCCCCTCACCTTACTCTACTTGACTGAGCTGACAAGGATAAACCCAAAAACAGCTGACTAGACTAGGTGATACTAGTTAGTGCACAAGCGTTGTGTTTTCACCAAGGTTCACTTCGAACAAAATGTATTTTCCATTGATGTATCATGGACTGAAGACAACAAGTTCTTACATAAGAGAGCGGAAAATAGATAACCAAATGTTGATAGTTGTACAAGTCCTCTTGTACTTTACCCAGCTTGTTTTAAGAGTCACACATGGTCCATGCAAAAATAACCTACAAACAATAACAAGCAAACAAACCAAAAATAAAAGCAAGAATTAGAAGCAAATGCGAAAGCAAAGCGAGTAAGAAAACAAACAAGCAAGAAAACAAACACACAAATAACGAAGTTAACATGCATGCAAGAAAACAAATCAAAAGAAAACACTACTCCTACTCCTAAGCTAACAGTGCATGGGTCATCTCACATGAAGTGATACTTCCAATGCAGCCAGTGGTGCATTGGTTGACCCATGTTGGTGAAGGCAATGTTTGCGAACATCACAGTTGCGCAAACCAGCAAGAATGAAAGATATAACGTTGAAGAAGGACACGCTTCGAGCTTACAAGTGACCACAAAACAAAGATGAGTGAAAGCACATGACATGCACTCTGTGGAGCTGTCATGATGTTGTGCTACACTGCATGAAGATGTTGAGTGTATGCATTCTCTTGACTATGACATGCAAGAAAACGTGAGAAAGGTAGACCACTTAAATTATGCATGTGTGCTTTTTGTGTAAGATTCCTCCAATGCATGAGCGATGGGATCCTGTAGTTCGAGTTGAGGAAGAGAAATCTAGGTGTTTGGTTGATCTTCAATGCAAAGCAGAGAGTGATGAGGAGCCTTGAGTGTTTCACCTATTTCTTGACTGAAAGTGAAACTAACCTAAGGATAACGAGGGCCTGCCATAACCATCAGATCGGGCTGAAGTGCTTCGACAATCTGCAGGGTTTCAACTTCATTGACAGATATATCATCGTAGACCAGTGTCTTAGACAGATTAACAACGATTGAATCAATATCATGATCAAATGAAGAAGTAGAGAGATCACGACAATCAAGATCAAAAAATTCAGGAGGTTTGTCGGCATCCTCATGATTTGATGAATCGAGCAGAGGGGTGGATAAGAAGCAAATATGTTCACCCTTAGTGTTTTTAGAAATGACAAATGATAGATTGGACGAATTTTCAGAGGAAGATGTGTCATCTCTGCATTGTGATGTCATACTGACATCTAATGTGTCATGTGAATGATCAAAAGTAGAAACATCTGGAAATGGGTTTTCACAGGGGAAATCAGAAATGGCAGAATCACAAGGAATGTTAGGATAAAGCGGATGAGGCATGGCTAGAAGGGAGTCATCCTTCAACGCAGATTCTTCTTTAGATTCCCACACACACTCATCATGAATGATGGTGCAGGTTCAATGCATAACACCAACTCCATCGACAACTTGATCCTTGTTCATAGTAGGTGAGGAGTCTAGAATGGAAGAACACAAGACAGTGCAATCTAGAGGATCAATAGAACGCGAGGATGGAGGTTGAGGGAATGAATCCACATGAAGACCAACAGGTTGCAAGCCAAATATGCGTAGTTATCAAGAGCAGGTGGGGTGGGAGGATGTGAAAATTCAACAGATGTGTGTGCATGATCTCCTACATGACTCCGCAGTGGTAGAGTTGTTTGATGAGGTGGAGGCAAATAGTCACTTGTGACAGCAACTATACCTTCCTGGGATTGCACAGATCCATCATCGAAGTGTGTTGAGTGGGGTTTGGATATGCGAATAAGATACTCAAATCTTCCATAAATAAATTTCCAATCAATTTCATCATCGGGGAATTGGTATGCAAGATTACAAAAGCGTGTGTAAAACTGATCAATAGATTCATCAGGTGCTTTTCGTAATTTCAAAATTTCTTGATCAAGTGCTTTATGGTTAAAGTGATTGAAAGCATAGTCCATTTCTCTGACCAAATGAGTAAGAGAATGAATATATTTTTCAGGCAGCGTGGCACACCAGTGCATTGGGTGCCCTCGAAGCATGTAGACAAATAGCGTGCAACTTATGTATTCTTCAAAGATTCCATGTCTTTCAAATGAGCCTACAATGCTGACCGCATGCTTAACCAAGCCTACGTGGCCTGCACCATCATATATTTTATGTAACAAGTTATCCAAGAGCTCTTCCGAGATAATTAAGTTGTTTCCATAAGACATACACTCCGGAAGAGGACTCGATAGTTGGTCATGATAGATATGTAGAGATTCAAAATAGATGTGAGGACTCAGCTTGTCATCTGGCCCTCCTTATAACGCCAAAATGTTGATGGTGTTGGACCCACCAACATGTAAGGGGATCTCCCTAGTAAAAATTCCTAATTAGACCTCAGACCATTTGGTGTAGGAGTCCCAACAATGGATCGTATGATAATGCTTTGACCGTGGTTTTGCAAAGAGGCAAGTAAGATGTCTCTGTTGGTAGCAAGGGTGTGACAGCTGCAGCAATCCAAGGAAGGCGCATGAGAGGTTCAAACACACGGGCGTTGAGATGAGTGAGCCCCTTGGAAACCTATGATAGAACGGAGTTAAGAAGGGAACACACGAGCAAAGATTCATCACAACATGGAAAGAAAGTTAGCCAGAAATCCAAGGTGATGATTAAACCAACAACATGTTTTAGAAAGAGTCATACATGCATACATAGGAAAGTCCATACATGCATGCATAAGAAAACAAATAAATATATCATTTAGAGTAAAACAGATACCATAGAATACAATACAACATATGCATGAAATGTGTTGGCTATGTTATATTAATAAGTGTAAGTTCCAGTCGTACAATACATCCATGTCTAACCACTAGTTCTTACAACAGAACGTTACGACCACTACCACCTACTCCTCCAAAGAGATATACTAGCTCTGCACAGTGGAGAAGCCAAGGATCATTGCAATATTGTCCAAGCTCTCTCTAAGATATTCCTATTGGAAGCTTGGCTGACCAAAAGCCTTTACAATGAGTTATGAGGTTCTATTTATATCAAAGGGTGGGGTGACCCTTGACATTCTCCTTTGTAATAGTTCATCTACCCTCATGACTCTTCATCTACTCTATGATTGTTACATCCAACTATTAACACTTGAACTTCCACTTGAAAATACCTTATATTACAATGCAGATGTGCCCATGTGAGACAAAGTGGCTTGAGAAATCCATACAAGACATTACTGAAACTTGATTTGCAGTGGTGATACCAACTCTTTGACATGCTTGTGATGGTGAAGGTGGTGAGATGATGCCATGCTTGGTCATCCGTGATGGTTTGCATGTGTTCCATGGTGACATCTTGCTGAAGTGAAATCTTGTCTCCATTGCATCTAGGTGCATTGGTGTGGTTCCTCCATCCACCGCGTCTCCTAACACGTGCATGGTCTTCTTAGGTGCAGTCGAACCAAAAAAACTCTGATGCAAGTGTCCGTGCTGATCTTCTAGTGTGTGTTGGTGGTCATGCACATCAACTGTCAAATGCATGTTCAGCTCCAGTCAGACTTGCTTCTTGTCTTTGCCTCAGTGAGTGTGCTGAATGGGTGGGATCGCATGCGTGCGCACAATAACATACATGCTGCTCAATTCCCTTACATGCGTTCAAGAACACTTCTCACCATGTCTACTCCATGCTAGCTGTTGGGATGGATCTATAACTTGTATGAGTGCAGTTTCATGCGTGAGTGCTTGTTGCGCCCACTGTTGTACTTGTTCCTGCTGCAACTCATTCTCTCGTCTATGCAACTCATGTTCTTCCTTGAGTTGCTGCTTTAGCACATGCAACTTCTTCTCAATTCTATTCTCTATCTTCACACTATCTTCATGTCGTGCCGTCACCTCATAGCCTGAGTCTCCAAAGTTTCTTTCATCACAAGTGGATCTACTTGAGCTTGCAACTTTGTTTCGCCTCTGTGTTGTCAACAACCTTCCTCTTGCGTTCGTTGCATCCGGTGTGCTGCCTTCAACTGTTGTTCATGGTGCTGATTGATATGATGTTATTACCATCATATATTGACGTCCTTGTCTACGAACAACTTGATGTCTTCGTGGGTATGCAAGTTCATAGACACTTAATCGACTGCATCCCCAAGTGTGCTCTAAATGTTGTCTTCGACTCTAATCTCCTAGAAACCATTGTACCTATTCTTGAGAGGTAGATGAACGCCTACGATACCTGGAGACATGGCAACACTCATGGTAAGCAATCTGTTAGTTGAAAACCAAAGCGAACTTGAGAACTGACTTGCAACATACATGTGTGACTGATCATGGAGGTTGCGCAATTTTCACCGCGAGGTCGGGAGACTGACTACCAAAATTGTACAAGGCACAGTCTGGGCTTTCAGGAGGCTGACTGACTACTAGAACTATGTAATGCACAGTCGATACTAGCCTGCTAAGGATTGAAATTGCACAATGCGCAATTTCAGTCAGCAGTGACATGCGACTAGGAAACTGCATTACGTAGTTTTTGGGGCCAATAGGACATTGCCTCCAAGAATTGCACAATGCAATCCTAGAGGTCAGTGCCTCACTAGATTTGCACAATTTTTGTAGGGAAGGCAGAGTCTTCGCTTCCAGAAACACACAGTGCTAGCCAGGCAAGGCACGATCTCGGCCAAGGTAGCCCAGTCCAGCTGATGGGTGACTAAAAACATGAGAAGTGTGAATGCATGATGAGATGAGTGCAAAAAAGAGTGAATGATCATTCATGCAAACAACAAGTGCAGTATTCAAGAAATTGGAAGGCATGCATGTGTGTGCAGCGATTTTTCGCAATGACGACCATCGAGGAAAAAATTGTTTCATGCATGTGATAGCAGTGAGATGTTACCAAAAACTGAAATGGTACTATCACAACCTAGTATGTATCAAAATGACAACAAGAGCTCAATTAAATCAAGCAGACAACATTCATATGAAGCGAAACACAAAAAGCACCAAAAACGTAATGTGAGACATGAAAAGTGGGCTTACCCCGAAATAGCTGAGTTGAATGTGTCGACAACTCCTAGATGCAATGTGGGATGTTTGAGTTGTAAGATCGATGTGAGGAATGATCTCTGCAGTGTCTGGTTAATGAGTTTCGATCAAATCGAGGTTGTGATGTGCATGCCACAAATATAGGGAAGGTGACACTTGGCAGGAGATTTCTGAGATGATCCTTGCATGTAACTTATAGTTGCTAAAAATAGATCCTTGAATTAATGGATGCCTTTGCATGCTACCTTCGAAGGAGCAGCTATGCATGCAAATCAATTTTTCCCCGTCCTTGAGGGAACCGGTCAACTCAACTGCACATGCAACAATCTGCTTAGATGCGAGGAAAAAATGCTCATTTCTGGGAGGGAGCTGGGTTGGCTGCCTAGAGAGATTGCGCAATTTCTAGGTAGAGCAGCTGATTGCTACCTAGAATTGTGCAATTTCTGGGCTAAGCAATCCTGTTGGGAGGAATTGCATAGTTTATCATGTGAATAATGACAAGTAGATTTAAGCAATTCTGGAGCCCAACAGGCTGCTGGACAGAACCACACAATTTTTGGAGGGAAGGTTGGTTCCCCTCAATAATTGTGCAATTTCTTGAGGGAGCTACTCGGCTTGCAGCTGGACCAAGTATGGTGAAACAATGTGTAAGGGGGATGCATCAAGCTCTCATGGACAGACTATCATTCTACAAGAAAAACACTGGAGATTGTGTGCTTAGCAAGGCAATACATGCTCCTGTGAAAGGTTGGTATGGAGGCTCCAAAATGAAGCTAACGTAAAATTTTGGTGGGTGATTGTAGCCACTACAACAGGTTAGTATGATGTACTAATAGGGATGGATTGGTTGGAAGGACACTGGTCCTTAGTTGATTGCAAAGAAAAATCTATTAGCTACGTTACTGAGTTGGGACAGAGAGAGGAAATACAAGGAATCAATAAAAATATTAAGTTGTGTCCTATTACTTCTAACTAGCTGGGGAAATGCATTAGGAAAGGTTGCCAGATTTATGTTGTCTAGGTAGGATACACAAATAGCAAGAGAAAATTGACTTCCTTGGAAAATATTCTTGTCATTCAAGAATTTTTTGATGCGTTTCTTGAATCCATTCCTAGATTACCACCTAAACGTGATATCAATTTTATGATTGAATTAGTCCCTGGTGCAACGCTTGTTTCCAGAACTCCTTATCGCATGAGCATACCTGAGTTAATAGAACTCAGAATATAGCTACAAGAACCGCTTGATAAAGGTTACATTCGCCCCAGTGTGTCTCCCTGGGGAGCCCCCGTACTATTCGTGCGGAAAAAGGACGGAACTTTAAGATTGTGCATTTATTATCATTAGTTGAATAAATTGACTAGCAAAAATAAATACCTTTTACCATGCATTGACGATTTATTTGATCAAGTTCAAGGAGGTAGTGTGTTCTCAAATATTGATCTAAGGTCTGACTACCATCAAATAAGGATAAAGGAAGAAGATATTTGTAAAATTGTGTTTCGAACTCGTTATGGTCATTATGAGTTCGTGGTATTACCCTTTGGCCTTACAAATTCCCCAACCACTTTGATGAGTCTGATGCATAGTATTTTTCAGCCATGCTTAGATAAGTTTGTGTTGATTTTTATGGACGATATATTGATTTACTCTAAGAATCAGATGGAACATGAAAAGCACTTGAGAATGGTGTTTTAGACCCTATGGAACAATCAGTTATACGTTAAATATAACAAGTGTGACTTCTACAAATGCCATATAGAATATTTGGGTCATGTCATATTTGCAGAGGGTATACCGGTGGATCCGGAAAAGGTTAAAACCATTATGGAATGGGCGAACCTGAAGAATGTTGCTAATATTAGATCCTTTTGGGGCTTAGCTGGTTATTACCATCAATTCATTGAAGGATTCTTGAAAATTTCCTTTCCCATGACCTCGTTACAGAAAAAAGGGTGAAAGTTTAGGTGGACAGCTTAATGTCAACAAAGCTTTGAATGATTGAAACATTTACTCACTACTACACCTATATTAAAAGTAGCAGACACAGAGAAATATTTTGTGGTTTGCACAGATGTAAGTAAGGGAGGTGTTGGCGGAGTATTAACGCTAGAAGGGAAAGTTATAGTTTATGAATCCTGCAAATTGAAAGAATATGAGCATCGATATTCTACCTATGATATTGAATTAACAGTAGTAGTGCATGCACTTAAAATGTGGCAACACTACCTATTGGGAAATAAATTTATGCTATTAATAGATCATAGTAGTCTTACAAGTTTCTTTAACCAATCCAATGTAAATGCTCGATAGGCCAAATGGACAACATTCTTGAGCGAATTTGACTTTGAAATGAAGCACCTTAATGGAAAGGAAAATCGTGTAGCCAATGCATTAAGCAGAAAATTGCATTGTATTTATGAGGTGTAATTTAGCCATGTATGATCAAACATTCCTGATATAATTAAAGAAGCATCCCTTAAGGATCCAGAGTATGCCTTTCTTTGGCAACATGTAATTGATTCCGAAAGGAAGGGGGAAAGTATGAATATGGTATAAATCATGATAAAATGCTGACTTTCAGAAAATAAATTTATGTTCCTAATCAGAATTCTTTCAAACAATTGATATTAGATGAATTTCACAGGAAACCTTATGGTGACCACCCAGGGTACCAAAAATTACTTTCCTCCATTAGGAAAGGTTATTTCTAGCCAGGTTTAAGGAAATATATTACTGCATACCTAACTAAATGTTTGGAGTGTCAGCCAGTGAAGGCAAAACATCAGCATCCTGCTAGGCTACTACAACTGTTGCCCATCCTTGAGGGGAAATGGGAAACAATTACCATGGATTTCATCACCGGTTTACCTCGCACTAAGAAGCAGCACGAATCAATTATGGTGGTGGTTGATAGGCTAAGAAAAATACTCATTTCATATCGGTAAAATACACTTACAAAACTATTGAAATTTCATATATTTATGAGAGAAAATTTGAGATTACACTGGATGCCGAAGGTGGTATTTTCTGATAGGGATGTAAAATTTGCATCCACTTTTTGGAAAATGCTCTTCACTGGATTAGGTACACAGATTCAAGTTAGTATTGCATACCACGCATAGATGGATGGTCAGACGAAGCGAGTGAATCAAATTCTAGAGGATATCTTAATAATGTTTGTGATGCAACAATCACATAAGTGGGAAGATTACCTCCATTTAGTGGAGTTTGATTATAATAACAGATACGACGATTCGTTGGGTATGAGCCCCTTTGATATGTTGTATGGAAGAAATTGCAGGGTGCCCATAGATTGGAATAGTCCTGTCGACAGACTAACATTGGGTTGTGATATGTTAGCTAAGATGAAGGAGACATTTAAGAAAATTTGTCAGAATTTAAAAGTTGCACAAGAAAGAAAAAAGGTTTAGGTGAATAAAAGAAGAACATATAAAGAATTCCAGTTAGGGGATCATGTGTATTTGAGAGTAAAGCCAACAAAAATAACCTTGCAATGGAGGGGTTGTGCTAAGTTAGCACCTCGGTATTGTGGTCCTTTTCAAGTTTTGGAAGAGATTGGATCTGTAGCGTACAAACTCACATTACCAAGCCATATCTAGGTATCCAATGTCTTCCATGTCTCCTTTTTAAAAAAATGTGTACAACCATCATCATATAATTGTTGTGAAGGTAAATTCTCTCTAAGGACAGAGACAATCCCTCTAGACCAATGAGTGGGTCTAGCAACTGAAGTGATAATCTACTAGACACTTTCCTAAGTTGCAATTGAAAAGAGAGATGAAGAAGATGGCCTACCTCGTTTTGTTGCTACCTCAATCTCCTTTGTTGAAGATCATGAATCACTTGTGTCTCTAACTCATTCTTGTTGGTCTCATCATTTACACACCTACACAAGATATCAAGACACAACAAGGCATGAAAATACAAATAACATATCCAAAAGCAACCTACTTAACTAATCAAGGAATGTTAAGCCAAATGATACATGAGCATACACATTTAGGGAAAATGAACCAACAATTGTATACTAATAGAAAATAAAGGGAAGCATACAACCAAGACTTGATGTTGATAGGATCTCCTTGAATGAATATCTAAGTCCAAGCTAAGCTCTCCAAGCACTCCTTCTCCAAGCCAAATGAGTAGCATATAGGAATAATCTTAGCATAAGGGTTCAAATAGACATAGACCAACTAGCCTCTAATCTGACCAACCATTTGGGAATGGGAGAGGATGAGAATATAGGCTAGGAAAGGGATTTAGTACCTCTCTAAAGATAGGATTAGGCCCTCATCTCAAGGAGGTAGCTCATAGGGATAATACCAAGAGGCCAAGTCTCGAGAATTCGACCTCACCTACGTCGAACAACCTCCAGCTCTTCAGTCTGGAAACTTCTAGATCACGAAGCTTCTCATCCTCTTTGGGAAAATTTCCTTTTTGGGATCATCGCAGGTATACAAGTAAATAGATTGATGCCATCGTGGGTCAAGTATAGTGAACATGCGATCATCGCAAAGTCTCATAAGAGCAATGATCCTCAAATTAAGGTTTTAAAGCTATTTCTTCAGGGAAATATCAAGGCATTTTCCAATCAATGTCTTAGGAGGGCTCTGAACTGCATATATGAATGAGTACATTGCATTATGGTAAGGTTTTGGGAACTTTGGGGTATGCCACGGGGTATGTCATGGGGAAGTGAAGGAGGTGTGACAAATATTGTGTAACATTAATTAACTGGGAAAATGTATAGGTAATAAGTTAATATAACAAATGATGTATAATTTGTTGTTTTGAAAAGTTTCTGACAACATGTTGTAAAATGTGCAGGTCAAACTGGAAGGAGAGTTTCTAGCAGAACCTCTTCGTATTCTCAATCAGAGAGAAACCACCTTATGGAAATGAGCCATCACCCAGGTTAAAGTGCAATGGAAGAACTTTGTCCTGGAAGAGGTCACCTAGGAAGGAGAGGATTTTATGCAGAAATCTCATCCGACATTATTTTCATATACCAGGAAGAACACCAGGGACGATGTTCCTCATAAGGGGGGGAAGATGTAACACGCCACATTGCATAGACATTTAATTTGGGTTACCATGTTTTACTTATTACTTTATCTTTTTACTTTGTCATCAAATACTTCACACGAAATATTAAATAGCTATGGATGGAAGGAAATAACATATTTATTATTTAATTAATGAATATTAAGAGTTAAAATATTTTTGACAAGAACTGAAAGAAAAAAATGTTAACCTCCTGAGACAGTTAAAGTGGTTACTCATTTATCTCCTCAAAAGAGGAATTCAAGGAAGGCCTAGGGGGCTGGAGAAGATAGAAAGAATAGAATACTAGATGGTTCAAGGGAGCAGAACATTACTACCCAAAATTCCTTGAGTTGGGTGGAATAAACCATTGGGAAAACCTTAAGTATGGTTAGAGAGGTATGTGACTTGAGGCTAGATAGTGAACCTTGATGCCCAATATACCTGATTGAAACAGACTCATTTTACTATTCAGAGGAGGAAGAGCTTAGGGGAGAGTCTGGACATAATTTCCATATACACTGTTGGTTGGTGAGATCTTCCCGAAGAGGAACTACGTAACTACAAGGTGGTGAATGAATAAGAAATCAAACTCTTTAACTTAATGACTATTGGAACAATGATGTTATTAATGATTGATGAGAATTGGAATAATGATTCTACAGTGATTGATGAATAATAACAACGGAATTATTGTCAGGATTGTGTTTCTGCTAGGTATTCCGAAATTGTCTGTTCTTTGTCATAAGCTAGTATGAAATAACTTACATATTTAATCAAAGAATTATTATTAGTCTACATATAGAACAACTTATGTATTTAAACAGAGAAATATTCATATTATACAAAGAACAGATAATTGTTAAACATTTAAACATAGAACTGTTAATATTATGTTTAAACAAAGAACAACCTAAATATTGAGATAACGCATTGTTAATACTATGTATACGCAATGACCTAGTTGAATTTAGTACACATTTATAAAATATGTGACAATCACAAGTAAAATACGAACATATTTTTCCAAATAGTCACATGAATAGAGAATTAAATTGACATACATGAAAACAGTAAGAATGCTAAGAGCGAAGCTAGTTTTTTCTAAATTTTAATAACTAGAAAGAAAGCACTCATTATTGTATTCAAAGGTCAAGTAACACTCAGTCAAATTCTGGTAAAATGAGTTATATCAGTCCATGCATTCATAACTTAACCAAAAGAAAATAATCCATGTACAGACTTCGTAGAGTAAACAAGCTTCGACATAGGAATCCAAACAAAAATCGAAAGGGATAATAAACCATGAAAACGTTAAATACTGCCATCGACACCATATTCAAACTCTCAAAAGATATACAAACCAAATTATATAGAACCATTGTGAAATAGACCAAATTCAAACCCTCAACAGTGCCAGATATATATATATATATATATATATATATATATATATATATATATATATATATATATATATATATATATATGTATGTATATATGTATATATGTATATATGTATATATGTATACATATACATATATACATATATATATACATATATATATATATACATATATACATATACATATATACATATACATATATACATATACATATATACATATACATATATACATATACATATATACATATATATATACATATATATATACATATATATATACATATATATATATATATATATATATATATATATATATATATATATATATATATATAATATATATATATATATATCGAACCCAAAACCTATTTTAATCAGAAATCATTTAATTGCAAATCATGGCTGGCTTGTAGCCTCTGCCAATCTTCATGATTTCACCTAGAAAATCCAGGGTAGCATCCAGTGGAGCAATTGCAAGCATAGCCACAAAACAAATGAAAATATCTGATAGAGATAAGCCGCCATGGGGTTCAGCAATGAAACCAACTTGAAAACCATAAGGCGATAACCATGCATGAGTATGATGCCTTTGAGACCACCACGTCTGCAAGGGGAGGGTTTTAGCAAGGGTTAATACCTAAAATTTCAAAGTAAGCATTGTTAAAAAAGGAAACCCTTAACATTAAACTCAAATCATCACTCAGAGGAGCTGAAAGGTACCTGAGAGAAGTCGGTGTTGGGATTATGAACCCCGCCTATACCATAAACCCTCAAACCGAGTTAACAACCACTCATATTAGGAGAATGAAAACCCAAACCCCATTTAAGTTATCATTACCTCTCCGAGCATGAAGGTCTCCAAATTCTTCTCCATTCAGAGTGGCAAGCCGGCGAAAGCAAGCATTCCCTGTACAATAAACCGAATGAGTAGAAAATCTTGCATTTGCACCTTCGAGACAACGACGAAAACTAGAAGAAATAGTCCAAATTGAGGAGAAAGGCAAAGGTCATGGAGTACCTGAAGGGTGGTGTATGTTGCAGCTCTCCATCAAACCGAGCTTGGATGAACTAAAACCCCCCTTTTCGCAGAGATGGATTTGCTCAGTAGAAAACTGGAGGTATGACATAACCCAAATGAGTCCATTCGCAGTAGGAGGAAGAGGGAACAATTACCCCAGTAAACCCTAGACACAGAGGATCATCGGATCTCCAAACCCAAATTGAAGGAGGAAAACAATGCCAAGTGTCTCGAGCCACCAGATCCTTCTGGTGTTGGACACTAGAATATTAATTGGAAAAGAAACGTGTACTGGGAGCAGAGATTCCCGAGTTAATTCAATTTAATAGTATCATTAAACCATAGTACTAAGACTAGTCAGGTCTATTTAGAATTCCGTTAAATACATAACGATATATCTCCAGGTTTAATTATTAATTTTGAATAAATAAAGTTTGGTTGTATGTAATTTTTTTTTAAGTTAATAATTGGTGTAGTACTATGTGTTACAACCAACCACATGAAACCCTTATTGTATTCAAAGAATTGTCGTACGCGAACATTGGCTATAAACTTTCAGGTTTCCAGAAACATTGTTCTAATCCAATAAATATTAATATTATTTTAATTGATTTAATAGGTTATAAATATGAGATACAATCAAAAAAATATAAACAAATTATATTTTAATTATAATTTATAGTGTTTAAAAAAATTAAAATTTCAAAATTTAAAATGGCTTTAAATTAAAAAATATAAAACATATTTAGGATATTAAAATATTTTGAATAAAAATCACATATAAATTATAAAATTCCAATTATATTTTAAAATTTGATTTAAAACCATGACTATTGAAAATTATATTTAGAATTTTATAAACATATTTATAAAGTTATAATTAAAAATTCTAAGTTTTCAATTACATTTGAAATTTATTTTTATTATTGTTGTTATATATTTTTAAGCTTGAAATTTAGTGAAATTATAATAGAAATGTATTTCCTATTAAAATTGTAATTTATTTTCTTTGTTAAAGTAATTTTATTGTAGTTTATTATAATTTTTACGTGATTTTATTGTTATTTTATTATAAGGTTTATAAAAATTATAAAAATATTTTATTATAAGGTTTATAAAAAATATAAAAATAAATTTGTGTTGTGGTTTCAAAAATATTGTAAAATGAGAATATAAAAAATAGTAATTACATAAGTAGAATAATAATTATATAATAATTGTTTTTATTTTCAATGAAATGATTATGTTATTATTTAGTAGAGATTGTTTATATGTTTTTTTTATATAAATTTTATTGAGTAAAATATGTTTTTGGAAATTTGAACCCACTAGGCCACAAATATAATATGTACCTCTATCATTTAAATTTAACTCCTTCCACAACTATATAATTATAAGGAGAGCTTCAGCGTAAATCACAGAAGTCTCAATTCTACAACTATATAATTGTTAATGATATTAAATTTATACTTTTATAGTTGTAATTTATAATTATAAATACAATTGTAAATCTATAAATTTATTTATAATTCTATAATAGAGTTTTATAATAATATTTCTTATTTTAAAATCTAAAATATATTAAAAATAATAATAATAATAATAATAATAATAATAATAATAATGTGATAATGAATGTAATTAAATATTTATAATTTCGATTTCGATAAATTATAATGAAAAGTATATTTAAATTGGTTGGAATCATGGTTACAAATTATTAGCATTGTAACAATAATTTTGTAATAATAAATTGAAAATTAATTTAAGAATAAAAATCTAAGAATTATATTATGCATGATAACTTTCTCTTACTACACCAATCGTTTTCTGAAAAAAAGGTCATCGCGCTAACACGCCGCTCTGCAACTGTTTCTCTGCGATTGAGGCCGTTGCCTCGGCCCTGTGGCCGCTTCGGAGGGCTTTGCCTTTCTCCTGTGAGGCGCTTTGATCCTGCAAGGTGCTCCCCACGTGGCGCTTTGGCCCTCTGCTTTTCATTTGGCTTTACAAGGGCATCTTTTCTATGCAGGCTTGAAGGGGAATGTCCGCTAGGATTTGTGCGTGCTCGATTCGATCGAGCTGAGGCGTCGCTACATCAATGGAGTCACCGTTGCCTCCCCTTTCTGATGCTGAGGCTTTTATCAAACGTCTAGATTCTCTAGCAAAGAAGAAAGTGACCGAGGTTGTGAAGGTTGTGAAACGTTTGGATGACATCCATGAGATTTCGCTCCCTCCCGAGGGTCTGATTCAGGTCGCCCTTTCTTGGCTGAGCGTGCTTTGGTTGGACAATTCACTGGAGTTTGGCCCTCCCCCAAAACCACGGAGAGCTGGGTCGCAAGGAACTGGGCGTTGTTGATCAAAAGTAGAGTCACTTCGTATTTTCTAGGGAAGGGATTCTTCCTGTTTGAATTCTCTGAAAAGGAAGATAGGGATCTGATATTCCGTAACGGTCCCTATTTCATGGGCCCTCAGGGGATGTATCTCAATAAGTGAACGCCTGATTTTAATCCAGTAGTTGACGTCCCCACAACCGTCCCTGTGTGGATTAGGCTGCCCAACCTGCGAGTGCATTGTTGGAACTGGGAGTCTCTTAAGCACATCGGAAACACCTTGGGCAAATTCATTGATCGAGCAAACAGTAAAGACCAATACGACTGTGCTAGAATATGTGTTGAAGTTGACCTTGAGGTCGTCTTCCTGAGGCAATAAATATTAGGGTTGGAAGTTAGACGCATGTTCAAAAGCTGGACTATGAGCAGCTTCTGTTCAAGTGCGGGAAATGCCATGTCTATGGCCATTTTGCTAGAGGTTGTCCAAAGAATAGTGAAGCTGAGAAAGGCAAGGAGGAAGGATGGACTCAGGTCAAAAGCACCAAAAATGCTCAGAAAGCGCCTAGAAATGGTAACATAAATGTTGAAGTTCCCCAGGCAGGCTCTGGGCTTCAAACACCTCTCATGGAAGAACAAGGAAACAAATTTATACAGTTAAGCTCATCAATAGAAGACACCCAAGAAATAGAGATGCAGAAAGAAGGATCGCCCCACAAAGAGCCACCCTCGGGACCAAAGCAAGTCGAAAGTAATGCATACATAATGAAATAGATACCCACAGAAGAGGTTGAGGAAGTGCAAGGCTTGGAGGGCTCAGAAGAAGAAGGTGAAATAGGGGATTCGCAAACCTCGGCTAGAAGATCATTGAGAGGCCCAAAATCTGCCCGTGAAAAAAGAGAGCAGGAGACTTATAAGGACAAACTCCAAGGAAGCCAACCAACCCTCGAGAAACTCTTGGCTAAAACACCGAAGATGACCAGAAATCAATCCTAGAGCTCTAAAGGAGCTCTCCACTCAAAAAGCAAGTGATGAAGATTGTCTCCTAGAATAGTAGGGGTATGGGGAGCAGAATAAAAGAAGAAACCATCAAAATCTTGATAAGATTTGAATCTCCTGATATACTCCTCATCCAGGAGACTAAAATGGAGGACAAGGCCTTCTTCCATATCAGCAAAAAACTGTGGAAGAGAAGTGAAGGGCAAGCTGTCTCAGCTCATGGTGCCTCAGGAGGCCTGGGCACCCTTTAGAATGCAAACAAATTCTCAAGGATTAAAGAGGTAGCCAACACCCATTAGTTGTTCTCAAAGCTACAACACGTTGATTTAGATGAGACCCTTTGTCTCTTCAATTTGTATGTTCCAGTCAGCGTAGGAGAGAAAAATATCTGCTGGGACTCCATTAGAAGTTTGGCAGATTTCGGAGATTTAGCGAACATCATCATTGCAGGGGATCTTAATCTCACATTATCTTTGGTTGAAAAGCATGGAGGAAGCATTGTAAGGGATCTGGCGCGACAATGGGTTCAGGACCTGCTTCAGGATTGGGACATGATCGACATCAATCCTTCGTCGGGAAAGTACACTTGGTCCAATAAAAGACTTGGTCCAGGACATATTGCTGCATGGTTAGACAGATTTCTTGTTCAAAGTTTTTTTCTTCTTCTTGGTTTAGAGTCTAGAATGTATATTCTCCCTTGTAGTGTCTCTGATCATAGACCCGTTAAACTTGATCTTCTGGCCCATATGGATCAAGGTCCTATCCCTTTTAAATTCAGTCCCCTTTGGGTCAAGGAACAGTCCTTTATGCAATTAGTAAAAGATACTTGGAAGCAACCAGTCAACGGTTTTGCCTTCTTTGTTTGGGAGGAAAAACTCCGGAGAGTGAAAGCTGCAATGAAAACTTGCGTAAAATCCCTTCCTAACCCAGCAGTGGAAAGGAAAAATATCCAAGAATGTCTCGAGATTCATCGTCTGAAATTGGAAAATGAAGAGATCACAAAAGAAGTTCTCGACAAGGAGGCGGAACTTCAACAAAATCTTCTCAAGGCAAGCTTGGCCGAGGAAGAGTATTGGAGGATCAAATCTCGTAGGCTTTGGCTTAAGGAAGGAGATAGGAACTCATCCTTCTTTCACAAGCAAGCCCAAGCTCGGAAAAATTTCAATTCCATCTCCGAAATCAACGAAGAGAACATCAAACACAAAGATATACAAAGCATAAAAAACGTTGCTTTCCTTCATTTAAAAAACTTGTATAATGAAAAAGAGGGTTTGGGGCATACTTCAACTTTAGTGAATGAGGTTCCCACTCTGATTGTTGTCACAAAGAACTAGTTTTTGGAAGCAGAGGTCACTAATAATGAAATAAAAACTGCCCTCTTCGCTATGGAACCAGATAAGGCTCGAGACCCAGATGGCTTTACTGTCAGATTCTTGCAGAATTGTTGGCAGATTGTGGAAAAAGATTTATGCAGAATGGTCCAGAAATCTCAAGCTTGTAAGAAATTTGGGGGAAGCACCAATTTCAATTTCCTGGCCCTTATCCCTAAGGAAAAAGGCGCCAACTCCTTCTCCAGATTTCATCCTATCTCCCTTTGAAATATAGGCTACAAGCTGATAACAAAAGTGATCGCAAACAGGCTGAAAACTATTCTTCCAGACATTATTCCTGAGAACCAAGGAGGTTTTATTCAGGGAAGACAGATTGTGGACAATTTTATCCTGGTCCAAGAGGCGATCCACTTAAGCTTGACCCGGAAAGACAAAGGAATGGTTATCAAGTTAGATCTTGAAAGCTCCTTTGACAGGGTGAGACATAGATTTCTGTTGGATGTCCTGCACAAATTTGGTTTTGGCCTCAAATTTATCAACTGGATTAAGGCTTGTATTAGTGAGCCCTGGATTGCCCCTTTGGTGAATGGGAGGGTTACTAACTTCTTCAAAGCCTCTAGAAGGCTGAGGCAAGGGTGTCCTCTCTACCCCTTGCTCTTTTTCCTCCAAGCTTCTGTTCTCAGCTTCCTTTTGAATAAAAAGTAGACTGATCAAGAAATAATGGGATTGAACATCGCAAGAGGTGTCAAAAACATAAACCATGCGCTTTTCGCGGATGACTCTCTCTTACTGGGTGCTGCCTCCTTGCCCTTGGCTAAAATATTTAAATATGTGGTGGATGCCTATTGTGAAGACTCGGGAAGTAGCCTCAATAAAGGCAAATGTCATATCTTCTGCTGGAACTCTACTGCCAGATCAATCCAAGCCATCTCCAGTTGTTTCGGCTTTGCAACCTCCTCTTCTTGGTCATCCTTCAAGTATTTGGGGCCCCCTTTCTTCCAAAAAAGGGCTCTCAGCAGAGACTGGCTGCCTCTGTTGGAAAAATTCAAGTAAAAAATCCAATCCTGGGGCTTCAATTGGCTCAATCTGGCTGGCAAGACAGTGCTTGTAAAAGCTATCTTGAACAACCTTCCCATTTATTAGTCTGCAGTTATGATGGCTCCTATTGGCATCATAAGAAAAATGGAGGAATACATAAGAAATTTCTTTTGGAAAGGCGGAAAAACAAATGAGAAGAAAATCCCTCTATTAAGCTGGGATATAATCTCCTTGCCCAGAATGGAAGATGGATTGAACTTCAAGAATATTAGTAAGAAAAATATCGCATTGGGTGCAAAACTGTTATGGAGGATAATTGACCCAAATCTGGGTTGGGCTCAGCTAGTGTTGTGGAAAAAATATTTCCGTGGGCAGAGAACACGCTGTCTGGGCAACCCCATTACAACCTCCGGAATGAGGATCCATAAACTGTGCAAAAAAGCCTCTGCCTTAATTAAATCCCATGTGCACTGGATCCCTAGAAATGGCAAGCGCATTAAAATCTAGGAGGATGATCATATTATGGGTAGTGATCCCCTGTCCAATGATCGCTCCCTGGTTTTCCTGAAAGACTGGATGGACAGAGCTGGTTTTAAAACACTGTGGGACATATCACATTGGGAGAATGGTGATTGGCAGAGTTGGGAAAAATTAGAGGGGCCTATGAACCTTTCCGAAGATTATGCTACCTTTCTTTCCCTCTTAAAAGGCAAAGCGCCGTTGAATAGCAGAAAATCTGACACTCGGGGATGGGGTCCGATCCCTGGGCATTATTTACTTTCGCAGGGCTATAGGCAAATCTCTCTGCACCCTAATGTCCCTCCTGATTTGAAGCCCTGGCAGGGGATTTGGTCTCAGATTACGATCCCCAAAATCAACTCATTCTACTGGCTCCTTTTCCATCAAAGAATTTTGACCGACGATATGCTCCGAAAAAGAGGCCTTATGGGGCCCTCTCGTTGCTCGCTTTGTTGGGAAGACGAAGAAAATGCCTCCCATCTGATGCTCTTCTGTAAATTTTCTGCAGATCTTTGGAAAGAGGCCTTAAGCCCATGGAGCATTGACTTTGCCCCCCCTAATCGCTGCTTAGACCTGTTCTCAAACTAGAAGCTTATGTACCCTGGTGGCACTTCTCAGAATGCTCATATCAAAGAAGCTTGACTCACCCTTCCCAAATTAATTTGCTAGCCTATATGGTTGGAAATAAATCAAAGGATATTCAAAGACAAGAAGAGCGATCCCAAGATAACCTAGGTAAAAATTAAAATCCATCTTAAACACCGTTTGGGAGATTAGCTAGACGGGGCGGATCTTAGTGAAGAAGATGTTGAATGGGGCGTTTCTCTTGGTCTCCACTTCATTGATATAGTCAGGCACCCGTCTCCTCTAAAACACTGGAAAATCCACCTAAAGGCTGCAAAATTCTTTGATTTTTGCACCAAGAAGACAAGAAATTCTCTCTTTTTTGACGGTGCAGCAAAAGGCAATCCTGGTATTTTCGGAGCAGGTGGTGTAGTCAAAAGTGCAGAGGGTAGAACTAAATCTAGATACGCCTGGGGAGTGGACTTCAATACCAGCATTCAAGCTGAAGCTCTGGCTCTTCTCCAAGGGCTCAAGCTGCTCATCTTTCTGGGTATCAAAGATGCAATAGTATTTGGTGGTTCCCAGTCTATTATAAAGGCCATTGTGGACAATTCCTCACCTTCAGATTTAAGTTTATCAAGACCGTTGAGAAGAATTAGATCCCTGATAAAATCCTTTCAGAGTCTGGAATTCCTTCATGTAAAGAGAGATAACAACAAAGAAGTTGATGCTGAAGCTAATAAAGCGGTTCTCCTCCCCCTCGGAGTTCCTCTAAGAGATGGAGACAAAAAATGGGATCCCATCCCTTAACTGTCTGATTAAAATGTTATATTGTCTTTTATTGGAGCAGTTTGTTTATATCTGCAAATTAGGAAAGATAGAG
>APFE030932599.1:331647-342944 GCA_000404065.3 Pinus taeda | reverse complement strand
ATATAAAATTATTAGTGTAATTATAATTACAGTTCCATATTTAAAGTTTATATTTTAAAACAATTATATTCAAGAGTTAAAATAGTTGGGATCATGGTTTCAAATACACAAATAATATGTACTTTTAAAGAAATGTCATAAGTGCAGTTTTTAAAACCCTCACATTATATGCAACCATGAGAAATGTATATATATTCCTATTTTAACCAAAAAAAAATTATATACCTAAGCACGAGATTGTTCTCTGTTAGGGTTTTGTTAGCATGAGGATTTCAGGTCTCCTAACTGCGTGTTGCAATTCTTCTCCTTGCTCGCTCACACTTTTTCCACTGTGCTCTAATGCCATCTTCTGACTAAGAGGACTCATGCTGCACCCTCCCAAGGGAGGGGGATCAACCCCCTCCTTCAAAGTCATCTTATCTAGTGCTCATTGCTCGTCCGTCGACCCATCCTCCAATTCAGGGCAACACAAGGGGAAGCGACCTGCATCACCTACTCTAGGAGCTTAATGGAAATACCAAATGAGGGTTTGGTGCCTTCCTAAATCTGCAAAGAACAATCTCGACAATTTATGCAGGATCATGCCATAATTTTCAAATTCAGGGCAACACAAGGGGAAGCGACCTGCATCACCTACTCTAGGAGCTTAATGGAAATACCGAATGAGGGTTTGGTGCCTTCCTAAATCTGCAAAGAACAATCTCGACAATTTATGCAGGATCATGCCATAATTTTCAAATTCATGGGCATTTGGCCTAGAGAATAAGATATACTATAATGGATCCAACTCAAATGGAAGTTGAAAGCTCCATTTGATCTCTTCCTTCGACCTGAGGGTTTCTTCACAGTGATCTTTGAAGATTTGGAGGACCATAAGCATATCCTAGACAATGGGCCCTATTTCATGAACAACATTGGCTTACTCATGAGGCATTGGGAAACCATACTACAATGCAGAGAAGGAACAACTCCTTGCAGCCCCCATCTAAGTTTGACTATACTCTCTGCCAAAGGACTTTTGGGAAATGGATATTCTAGAATCAATAGGTAAATCCATCGATGACTTTGTCCAAGTCTCAAAGATCACCAAGCAATAACGGTTCTCCTCCTACACCCGCATATGTGTATACATGAACATATCTCAACCTCTCTTAGAGGCTATGGAAATAGAATAACAACATGAAATCTAGTCCCAACCGTTGGACTATGAGCATGTACGTTTTAAATGCAGGCTTTGTCATGAGTATGAGCACTTGTTTCGGGACTGCCCACAGTAGGAAACTGCTCTTTCTCTAAAACCCTCTCCAGATGACTTCCAGGAAATCCCAAGGTGACGTCCTCCACCCAGTAAAGCCCCTCCTCCCTAGGCTTCGTCGGTTCCTCCTCAAGTAGCACCCAATCACCCTTCTAGCAATCACTTTTTCTCTCTTAGCGGAGCCAAATGAGAAACAAAAACCAGATGCACCCGCAGTTGCACCTCCTTCACAAGCAGCAGTGGAGGTGGAGGTATGTCCTAAAAATCCTAAGAATAAACAACCAAGAAAACACAAGTCACCATAAGAGTAGTCAACAGGCAAAGAAATCTAGAAAGTCCTTACCCATGTCCGACACGCTTTGGAACATGATATCAAACTGGACCAACTCAACTCTAATGAACGAGTCATTGTAGCATATTTGCATAGCTAGGCTAAAGATGGATTGGTCAAAATCCCATAGGAACAGCTAGATCAATTCCATCAAATTTACAAAGATCGGGAGCAACGCCAAGCATCAATGGAATCCCCTCCTCAA
Source organism: Pinus taeda (assembly GCA_000404065.3). NCBI lineage: Eukaryota > Viridiplantae > Streptophyta > Pinopsida > Pinales > Pinaceae > Pinus > Pinus taeda. The sequence continues at coordinate 341,153 of APFE030932599.1, read as the reverse complement.
ATGGCTCTAGCTATACAAGATGGGGAAACACCCAACAGGCGAGTGGAATCCAACTCAAGTTCTAGGAAAAAAGGTAGGCGACCCACCAACGAGGTGATTTGAGAAGAAGGGATGATCCTAATTAACTGAGGCCAAACCAATGTCTTGACAGAGTACAAACAATTTTCTCACCCCACCCCTCCCCATTGAAGTTGGTATCATGGAACATAAGAGGCCTAAAGTCCAAGGGTAAGTAGAGGTACTTGAAGGAATGGATTCACAAGGATAAACTAGATATCATAATACTATAAGAAACCAAAGTAACATTGCAAAATATTAGTGAAATCATAGGTAGAAGCTAGCCCATGGCGGAGTGTATGGAGTTGGACACAAGGGATAGTGCTAGAGGGCTAGGAATCTTTTAGGATTCTAGATCTATTTCCTTATGGAATTGGGTCATCTCTCCCAACAACCTTTTGGGTCAGTTTGAATGCATTGGATCCATAGAAAAAGTCTGGCTAATAGGGTTTTATGGCCCCACACTGCCAGGGGCAAAGATTGGAATTCTAAGGAGCCTGTGGCATCTGAAGGATCTATTGGGTGACACTAGTTGGATTCTAGATGGGGAAATTAATTTGATTAAGGGCTTGGGAGAAAAGAAAGGGGAAGTCAGAAAGTTGGATTTGATCTCCCTATCCAAGACCTGGGAGTTGAAGATACATATTTTGCAAATGGATCATTCACATGGAATAACCAACGGGGAGATAAGAACTAGATCGCATCAATATTGGATCATTGTCTCATTTTTTATGATATCCTTCAACATGATATATTTTTCGAAGCCTTGATCCTCCCTTTCCATGGCTCGTACCATTAGCCCATATGTCTAGATATTGATTTGAGGATGGATCCTCTGAACCGCCCCTTGTGCTTTGAATCCTTTTGTGTCAAAAATCCATATTTTCTTACTAAGCTAGAAGTGTGGTGGAGTAGTTAGACAAAACTCAAAGGAAACTTTCCAACTCAAGCTAAAGGAATTAAAGGGGAAAATTAAAGAATGGAATCGATTTGATTTTGAAAATATACATTAGGAAAAAAAAAGGTTGGAGGACACCATGTAGTCAATCCAGCAGAAAATCATCCTACAAGGGTGAATTGAAGCCCTGGTTTCTGAGGAGGGAGAGGTTTTCAGTGACCTCGAGTAACGACAAAAAAATGAGGAAACCTTGTGGAGGAAAAAATCAAGATTTAAATGGATTAAAGAGGGGGAGTGCAACATGAAATTATTTCACAGGACCATGACACAGAAAATTTAATCAAGTCTTTTCTCTCAATGGATTTTATGGCCGATAACTTGTGCAACATGAAGAGATCTCGAAATATCTGATTATCCATTTTTAAACTATGTTCACGAAACCTGGCGAGGATAGGAGCAATTCCATCTCCAGAATCAAGTAGTGCATCCCAAAATTAATCATAGAGGATCAGAATGAGGCTCTCATGCAAGATATCTCCTATGCAGAGGTGGAATAAGTGGTTCGGGCACTCCATGTGAACAAAGCTCTAGATTCACTTATGAATTCTTGAAATTAGGATGACACTTCCTTGGAACTAAAATCCATTAATTAGTAGAAGAATCTCACCACTCTCAAAGACTCTAGTTGGGATTGAATGTAATATTTTTCCTACTTATCCCAAATAAAGCTGCATCATTGGATCCTAGTGGTTTCTGACCAATTTCCCTATGTAATGTTATATATAAAATTATTTCAAACATTATAGTATGGAGGTTAAAACCCATATTGAAAGATATTATCAGACCAGAGAAGCCCAGTTTTGTGGAAGGTTGGCAGATCATGGATGGTATATTGGTGGACCATGAAGTAGTTCACTCTCTATCCTCATCCAAACCTCCATGTATGGTTATTAAACTTGATCTGTCAAAAGCTTATGATCGCCTAAATTGGAACTATCTTTTGTCCATCCTTGATACTTTCTATTTCTCCCCCTCATGGATTAGTTGGGTTAAATCTATGATTGTAACTCCCTTTTATTTGGTCCTTGTGAATGGGGAACCTTTACACACATTCCAAGTGCCTAGAGGTCTTCAACAAGGGGATCCTACATCCCCCTTCCTTTTCATCATAGTAGTTGAAGGTTTGAGCAGGCTCATAATGGTTGCAGTGGAGTATTGCTCTCTCCAGGGATTAAAACTATTCCTGCAAGCCCCTCCTATCACCCACTAGCAATTTGTTGATTATAATATGTTATATGGTAAACCAACCCTAAAAGAAGCCATACAATTTGGTTCCATCCTTGAGGATTTCCAACAAGCATCGGGCACATTGATCAATGGTGAAAAATCATATATCTTCTTTTTTAACACTCACCCAAGGGTGCAAAGCCATCTGGTTTGAACCCTTGGCTTCATAATTGTCTCACTCCCAATCATGTACCTCAGGGTCCCTCTCGTATCTAATTCGCTAAATATAATGCATTCGAAATACATGCTAAATCACATAGATCATAAGCTATTGAGTTGTAACTTTAGCGTTCCGAACTCTCCTGGTCGACTTGTCATTTTGAAAGTCGTTCTTCACCCTATCCCGATACACTACCTCTCAGCCCCTAGAACCCCCCAAAGCATCTACAAGGATCTAACATTCAAATTCTGGAAATTTCTGTTGTCAGGATCATAGATTGGGCGTAAATGGGCTCTTGTGGCCCGGGACAAATTATGTAAAATAAGGTCCATGGCAGCCTTGGGCTAAAGGATGCTCTTAGTGCTAAATTTTGGTAGCAGTGGCTAGAGGGAGGTCAAGAGATCTAGAAGACATTTTGGTCATTTAAATATTGAACTGATGGCAAACATGATCCTCTAAATTCTCACCACATCCTACCAAATTGCTCCTCCATATGGAATTGGGTGAAAGAATATAAGGCTCTAATACAGGAACACAACTTTTGGGAAATCATAAATGGGTGGGAGGCTAGATTTTGGGAAGAGGTATGGATGAAGCAACCTAGAATAAACTTGGAGGAAAGTCTTTGGGATATTCAAGCTTTCACAACTCACCCAAGAGTAGAGAAAGTAAAGTATTTCTGGCATGAAACTAACCATATGGCAAAGTGGCAGAGTCTAAATCCTCATAGAACTATCCAGCCCATAACATACCCTTAGATTAGGAGGCCCTCACTATGATCCTTCGAAAATTCCCTATCGTTAACAATGGGGAACCTGATAAATTACATTGGGGCCATCTTTTGAAAGTTATGTTTTCTCTAAAGAAGATTATTTGATTTTATTTATCTCAGGGGATCCGACTTCGGATCCTTTATGGACATGGATTTGTTACTCAAAGTTGTGGCTATATGTTTCATTCTTTCTCTGGTTAATCAGGAAAGGCAAGCTTCTCAAATGGTATAAAATCAGGAAAAAGGGTTTTTTTTATCCTTCTCAATGCCCTTTATGGATTAGTGAGGAAGAGATAGCAACCATTTATTGAAATTTTTCTCAAACGTACGAGAGATCTGGGACCAGATTGCCTCATTTTTTGGGGAAATTGATTGGTCAGATAATAGCTTTAAAGAATCGCTAGATATGTGGCAATGGATGATCTTTACGAACCCCATTATCAATAAGGTGTGGTGGATCTCTCAGGGATTTGTCCTATGGAACCTTTGGAAAGCAAGAAACCAGGCAATTTTCCATTCGAAAAACATTCAGACCGACCAGGTATGGAAAAATGTATTGGGTAATATCAAGGAAACCATCTATATTTCCCACTAGATAGAGGAGGATTGTAAAGTAGAGGGAAGGGAACAAGACAATTTTCTAGCTCTAGCTTTAAGACCAGACTCCATTGTTTTAGGACCTACAGGCCTCCAGCAAATGAGAGATCAATCACCCAAAAGCTTGCTATGACCTCCACGAGGATTATATGAACTTAAATGTGATGGCCTCTAAAGGAAACCAAGGACCAACGAGCTTTGGGGGAATAATCTGAATTGACAGGGGGAAATATTGGTGAGGTTTTATGCAGCCTCATGTGGCAGTTCCACCAATAATGTGGCTGAATTCCTGGCATTGGAGAGAGGATTACAAGTTGTTGTAGAATTGGGGGTGATGAAACTGCAAGTCATGGGCGATTCAAAAATCGAAATCACCATGTTCCTTAAATTAATTAACAAGTCCCCCCAGACAGAGTGATTAAGAGTTGGTGGCTAGAGATTATTGGAAAACACATTCACTCCAAGTTCCCCTCCTTTGAATATGTAATCACTGAGCATGTTGACTAAGAAGGTAATGAAGCAGTATACAAACTCACGAACTAGGGCAGTGACCATCAGGGTCAAGAACTCATCCAAGACAGACCTCGACTCCCACCAGATGCCAACCTTAAGGAATTTAGTAGGACTTTGGCTTCGGAAGAGGCCTCCCTGATGGGAGTTATTAACCAAACCGATAATGATATTGAGGTAACGCGTGAGAATTCATGAATACCACATTGCTGAAGGTGCGAGGATCAACCTCCTCATCCTCTCAATGCACCTTGTGTATGGGAGATGGTAATGTAATTTGTGTGATACCTCAATCAGTCTTGAAACTCATGGGAGGTGACGTTTGTCAATGATTTATGGAGGGTGGCTATGTTTTCTATCAAACATTATGGGTTTCATCTTGTTATGATAAATGCATTTTGAGATTTGAGCAAGGGAGTGGTTGACCCTTCCTGGGAGAGGTGGAATCTTTGTCATCAAAGTTCCCTCCTCTTCTTATGGGTGTGTATTCTCGTTAATTTATAGTTTGGTATTCGGTTATGGTTATCACATGTAGGGAAGAATTCGACCTTCTGGATTTGGTTTTTTTTTTCTTGTCTTGCTAGGGTCTGGTGGCATCACCCATATGTTAGAGCTAAATCTATCTCGCTTCCTTCATTGGTCCCCTCTTGGGGTCTTGCAAGGTTACGCAATGTTTGTGGAGCATGTGTATTTGATTTTAGGTGGTTTCATTAGTGGGGGTACTATTCAGGGAGAGGAACTAAGAATTGTAGACCCAGGTCCTTGTTGCTAGTTTGGAATTGTGGTTCTTTGCATTCATCCTAGGTTGGTTGGTTGTGGTCCTGCCGACGAAGGTGGGAATTTCTCCTCAGTGATAATTGAGGTTTATAAAGTCACTCATTGGTTAGCTTCAACTCATCCCAGTAGTGTAGGGTAGGTCATAATTCATCTAACTCATCATTTGGCTTATTCCTCTTTGAATCTTAAGCCCAATTTGGGTAGACCAGGGTGTTGTGCATCTCCATCATAGATGGAAATGGGGAACACTAGATTTGGGTGGGGTGGTATTAATGAAGGTCGCTTGGGACGGTTGGTTTTTGGTAATCGCGATAGAAGAAAGGTGGGTCGTTCTGGATGGGTGGCTTCTGAGGCATGTGGTGGTCACGATCATGGTGGCTCAGTGGATGGTCATAGAATTTGAGCCCCATAGACCCAACAATGGGGTGGGACGATTCGTTGTGGCAGTTTGGGGCGATAAGGGAAGGATAGTAGTTTGGGATGTGGTTAGAGACAAGATTGTTGTTTAGATCACTATCGGGATTTGATTTAGTCAGTAGTTGAACACTTGGAAACCTTGGAGTGGGTGAGGTAAGAAGACCATGCAGAGCTCATTGCCACTTTGGAAAAAATGCACTACCACTAGTGCCATGTCTGGGAGTGCGTAGTGGTGGTCTGGCGAGGCCAGAATATGTTATTTGAGAAAGTAGAGAAGTTGGAGTCTTAGATGGTCCACTTCGAAGAGCACGTTCAATGCTCCTTCCTTCCTCCTCCTCCTCTAGGAACAACTCCAGACAACCTAGCCTCCATCACTTCTGATGACTAGCATTGTTACAGGTGTTTTACTTGTTTTATGTGTTTACTCGTTCTTTTGACCTCCTAATTTTTGGACTATATCTTTAGATTTTTTTTTTTTTTTTATTTCTTTGCCATATGAAGATCACAGTAGTCAACTAACTTGGTTGGTTGAGACTACATGTATTTTTCTACTTTTTTACCTCTTTTTGGAAGAATGAATAGAATCTCGATTTACAAAAAAAAAATCAAGGGATATGCATAGAGCTCCATGTTTATGGTTGTGCCATGGTATACCATGTTTATTGTAATACTTATAAAGTTTTATGTGTGTTGTATACGTTCTAATTTTTAGTAAATGTATAAATAATTACAAGCTTGTTAGAACATGACTGTTTTTTGGGACAAGAACAATAATAGTTTGCATTGCTGTAATTTCATATATATCTTTTGTTGTTGCTTTACTGTTATCTGATACATGTATTTTTATTTAATATGGTGAGATCAATTTTTACATCAATTTTTATGATTGTTGTGGATAGAGCTAATCATGGAATGTCTTAGACAATAATGTTATTGAAATCATAGAAAATAATTAATGTTAGGTACACCAATGGAATTACTTAGTTTGTATATATCTCTAGTGGTGCCATGTTTTTGAAAGGAAAATATTGATTTCCTTACAATGAGTTAATCATATTGTTTCTTTGTTTTCATTTTGTTTATAGAATATTATTTTGTTCTTGTCCAACTATTCACCAAGTGCAAAATGCCACTTTTTTCACAATATTAATGTAAGAGTTCAACCATGGTCAAGCATAGTCCAATGTTGCATTGTGACAAATATTTTGTCAATATGAAAATCAACCATTGTCAACCATGACCAACCATGTTTAGTTAAGGTTTTATAATATTTATCTCAGGGTTTATATACCTAGGTTTTAATATTGTTCCCTTTGGTTTATAATATCAATTCCTTGGTTTTATTAATCTAAGGGTTCATGCCCCCAGGTTTTAATATTGTTCCCTTAGGTTCAATATTACTCCTTTGGGGTTATAATCCCTTAGGCTTTTGGTATTAATATATTGAGTTTATTATTCCCAATATGGAAATCAACCATGGCCAAGGATTGTCAACCATGCTTGTTTTAGTGTTAAAAATATTTTTCTTATGGTTCATATAGTTTAGGTTTATAATATTAATCCCTTGGGTTTAATATTATTCCCTTGGGTTCAAAATCCTTTGGGATTTTAGTATTAATCCCTTGGGTTTATTAATCTAAGGGTTCAACCATGGTAAAACATGGTCCAACGCCACATTGTGAAAAAGATTGCCTCAATAGGAAAATCAACCATTGTCAACCATGTTTATCCAAGAGTTTATAATATTTATCTTACGGTTTATATACCTTGAGTTTATATTAATATCTTGAGTTTATAATCCCTTAGGTTTTTGATATTAATCCCTTGGGTTTATTATTCCCTTGGGTTTATAATATTAACCATGATCAACCATGATAAACCATGGTCCATCATCGCATTGTGTCAAACATTGTCTTGATATGAAAATGAATCATGGTCAAGCATGGTCTAATGTCACATTGTGACAAGTATTGTCTCAATGAAAATAAACCATTGCCAACCATGGTCAATGATATTTATTTTAAGGTTTATAGTATTTATATTAGGGTTTATAAACTTGGGTTTATAATATTAATCCCTTGGGTTTATAATATCAGTCCCTTAGGTTTATAATATTAGTCCCTTGGGTTTATCAACCTAGGTTTTGGACCACGGTTGAGCATGGTCCAACGTTGCATTGTGCCAAATATTGTCTCAATATGAAAATAAATCGTGATCAATCATGTTTATTTAAGGGTTTATAACATCTATATTAGGGTTTATAGACCTTGGGTTTCTGTTATTCCCTTGGGTTTAATATTATTCCCTTGCGTTTATAATCCCTTGGATTTTTAGTATATTCCATTGGGTTTATTATTCCCTTGGGTTTATAATATCAATCATGGTCAACTATGCTCCAGCGTTGCATTGTGAGAATGGTTGTCTCAATATGAAAGTCAACCATGGTAAACCATGTTTATTTTAGTGTTTATATTATTTATTTTAGGGTTTATATAGCTAGGTTTTAATATTGTTTCGTTGGGTTTATAATATCAATTCCTTGGTTTTATTGATCTATGGGTTCATTCCCCCAAGGTTTAATATTGTTTCCTTCGGTTCAATATTATTCCTTTGGGGTTATAATCCCTTGGTTTTTTCGTATTAATCCCCAGAGTTTATTATTCCCAATATGAAAATAAACCATGGCCAATGATGGTCAACCATGTTTTTTTTAGGGTTAAAAATATTTTCCTTAGGGTTCATATACCTTGGGTTTATAATATTAATCCCTTGGTTTAATATTATTCCCTTGGGTTCATAATCCCTTGGGGTTTTAGTACTAATACCTTGGGTTTATTAATATAAGCGTTTAACCATGGTCTCACATGGTCCAATGTCACACTGTGACAAAGATTCTCTCAATAGGAAAATCAACCATGGTCAACCATGTTTATTTAATGGTTTATAATATTTAATTTAGGGTTTATATACCTTGGGTTTATATTTTCCCTTTTTTTGAGTATTAATCCCTTGGGTTTATAATATCAACCATGTTCAACCATGGTAAACCATGGTCAATAATGATCAACCATGGTCAATCATTGTCAATCATGGCAAACCATGGTCAAACATATTTTATAAAATTAATCATGGTCCAACATTGCATGTGAAAAATATTGTCTCAATATGAATATCAACCATGGTCAACCATGGTCCGCCATTGTATTGTGTCAAATAATGTATCAATATAAAAATGAATCAGGGTCAACTATGGTCCAATGTCACATTGTGACAAGGATTGTCTTAATATGAAAATCAACCATGGTCAATGGTGTTTATTTTAAGGTTTATACTATTTATCTTAGGGTTTATATACCTTAGGTTTATAATATTAATGCCTTCGGTCACGGAACATTTTAAGGATGGAATTTTATCTTAATGTTTAGAAACCTTGGTGAATCTTACCAGTCCCTAATATGCAAATTGTAAAATTTTTGGTGATATTTTTGTAGAAATATTTAGATTTAAAATGATTTTATATTAGTTTATATAATATTTTGGTGATTTTTTAGGTAAAATAATGGTGTACTATAAAATTTCTACGAATCATTTTAGAAACAAATGAAAATTGGCGAATATTTTTTTGGAAAATTAGCCCATCTGCGAATATTAGCCCCTAAACTTTTCCATGCCTTGGGTTTAATATTATTCCCTTGGGTTCATAATCCCTTTGGTTTATGATCCGAATGGAAAATGGCATCAACCCATGGTACTCATCCACCCATATTATTCATTGACCCATGGAATTTACCCATGGTATTGTAAATGGCATCCGCCCGTGGTATTGTAAAATCCACCCATGGTATTCATTCACCCATGGAATTGACCCATGGTATTGTAAATGGCATCTGCCGTGGTATTGTAAAATCCACCCATGGTATTCATTCACCCATGGAATTGACCCATGGTATTGTAACTAGAAAAATACTATAAGTAACAAGTCACATTTTGTAAAATGACAGATTGTCTGCCACAATGTAGCTTTACAGTTC
>APFE030932599.1:291727-330853 GCA_000404065.3 Pinus taeda | reverse complement strand
CTCCAGAATTAAAATGGACATAACTCGGCCAATATAACTCAGAATATTTATTATAACCTGTTTTTAGAAGCAGAAAGACCATTTTGCATCTTCCCATGTGATGGAAATCCTTATCTGGGCACTCTGAGATCTCAGATTTGTGCTGCAACAGTTCCGCCGTAAAAAAAAACTGATAAAATAGCTGATTTTAAATCAGCGATATCTCCCACATCCGAACTCTGATTCGACCCTTTTTTTTTTTGAAATTGGGTGGTTTTTCAAGGGGAATCCAGATCTGGTATTGGTTTTTGTAAAATTTGTACCAAATGTTTCAGATCTGATCTGAAATGTTGCCGCCAAAAAAAAAAATTCTTGCAAAAAAAAATAAAAAAATTGAGACTAAAATATGCATGAAACCCTCATTCCCATGGAATCGTAACCTGCTCTGATACCACTGATCTGGATCTTGGGAGGAGGCCGCCAAGATCTGAAAACTTGCAGTGGATCTTGGGGGAAAAACCCCAAGATCTGAAAATTTGAAATTACAAAAAGAGAAATATGAGAATGCCCAATAAAGAAAACCACAAAGAAACTTTTTATTAAAACCCAAGTGGAAATAAACCAGCTAGGGCAATGGTAGCTTATCTCTGAGAAGAGATGTGTTGGCTACATGCCTCTGAACTGTAAAAGCTACATTGTGGCGGACAATCTGTCCTTTTACAAAATGTGACTTGTTACTTATAGTATTTTTCTAGTTACAATACCATGGGTCAATTCCATGGGTGAATGAATACCATGGGTGGATTTTACAATACCACGGGAAGATGCCATTTACAATACCATGGGTCAATTCCATGGGTGAATGAATACCATGGGCGGATTTTACAATACCACTGGCGGATGCCATTTACAATACCATGGGTAAATTCCATGGGTCAATGAATAATATGGGTGGATGAGTACCATGGGTTGATGCCATTTTCCATTCGGATCAGTTTATAATCTAAATCCCTTAGGTTTAATAATCTAAGTGTTCAACCATGCTCGAGCATGATCCAACTTTTGGTATTATGACTAATGTGTCATCCTTGATGAAAACCTACTTGATAAAGATGTAAACATGATGGTTTTGCAATGTGATAGAGAGAATGGAAAAATGTTTTCCTTGATGGAAACCTACTTGATAAATATGTCAACATGATGGTTAGAGGAATATTAGTTTAGAGATAGAAAGATGATAAAGGTGAAGTTTAGGAAAGTGTATGTGGGTCTTGTGAAGAAAAGTCGCGTACATATGCAAGTATGATGAAGAGAAGTTGCATATTGTTTTCGCACTATGGTATTATGAATACCAAGGGTCTTTACCATTGTATTGGCCCATAGTAGTGAGCACAACAATGGATATTTGATCTCGTCAAAGAATGCCATTGGCATTACTAAGGGATTGGCCTAAGGTATTGGCTAAGGCCTAAGCTATATAAGGAGATGGAGATCAAAGTGTTAGGATGTGAATGTGATGGATTATTTATGAATAACTTGATATGAAACAGGAATACACCAAGGAGCATGGAGATGGATCAGATCTAATAGATCTGAAATTACTACGTATTGAATAATTTGTTTATGGTTTGATAGATTTGTGATGATGATATTATGATATGTGTCGTTAACAGTTTGTATGTCAAGATTTGGGTTTGGCATATGTTGTATTGTGAAACAAAGGTATAACTCAGTGATTGCAGATCTGTGCATTGGTTTTCCATTGAGAATTCACATAAATATGCAGATCTACTTCTTGGTAGTCGCGTATATATTTTGTAGTATGGACATATCTGTATGCAAGTGTGGTGAATAATATGTGCGTAAATACACGGATATGTTTTATAAGGGTCACATACATTTTCTAGGGTTTTGAAATATGAGTTGTTATTGATGTATGATTAGTTCTGTTATGCTTGTTTTGTCTACCAATGAAGTCTCTCTTATGATATTTTGTGTTTGACAGTTTTGGTTGGGTTTAATTGTTTATGGAATGATATGCTAGCTAGAGTTGATGCTACTATGTGATAATATGTATTTGGTTCAGTGATCTATGATGGGTTTAGTATGTGACTCATTGATTGATTCAATGTCACAATGATTTAGACTTAGTTGTTAAGTATTTTAAGATCTGTACACAGATCCTTTTAAGGATAAGCACGTACATAGATGGGTATGAATCATAATAGTAGTGTGTATATTCTAACATATGGTTGATCAGGGTTTGCAGTAACATCAGATTCTTTTTGTGATGGGTAACAGTTTCTGACTTATTAATGAGTAGTTGTGACTTTATATTATCTATCTTGGTTTAGTTTGATCTAGTTTTATTAATTGATTAATATTCAGTGATTCCTTTTGTTAGCACTTGAGATTTCACCTAGGCTGAGATAGACAAACCTCAAAGCTACATCAAACCATTTCACCTCGTAGCTAGCCCTACAAGGTATGAGAAGGCTCTCTTGGGTCAAACTCGGTGGGTTTTTCAATAGGATGAGTTGACCAATTAGAAACACTGATTTTAGGCTAGTAAATTGATAATGAGGGTTGATTTAAAGTTTTTGGGGTTTTTGGTGGCAATTGGAGGGAGTGCAATTCAGGGTGCGGGGATTGAGCTCAGTTTTTGCAGGGGGGTCTTTGGGGCAAGGTAGGAATTTGTGCTGATGCCTTTAGCTAAGATGGATGATAAAGGAGGAAAGAAGAGAAGCTAAATAGGGAAAACAATGAATTTGAATCCTCTCTAGACAGTGGAAAACATAAATATTAAACAAAATTGAAAGCTGAGCATGGCATGCATGAATTCAAACTTTATCACTTCATTTGTTTAATAAGCTACAGTAAAGAAAGATATGGAACACATAAACACACTTACAATTACAATAAGAGAACACACCATCAACACAAGAGTCCACAAGAATCCCAATGATGTCTGCAAAACCCTGGTCTTCCTTTTCCTCAAATTGCAGAGATACAAGTGAAATATACAATAGGAGCTTCTCCCTCAAGAGTCCAACCATGAAAATGAGTAAGAGAAGGCATAATATAGAAGATTTAACTCCTTTCCCCACCTCTAGGGGTCGAGCTCAGCTTCCTAGGAGCTGTTTCAACTAATTCTAAACTAATCACTAGATAATAGGCAGTCAAAACAACTTGCCTCTAAAACTTCGGAAACCTATCCATGCATTAAATATTTACCATTTACATCAAGGAAACTTCTAGAAGTGTTCAAGGAGAGTAAAAGTATCTAAGTGCCATGAAAATTACACAAAATCCATCATTTACATGCCTCAAAAGTCAACCAAGGTGAAAACAGTGTTTTGCTGGCCGAACTGGTCAAAACTGGCAAATTTGCCTGAGTGGTCGCGCCCCTGACTTTGACTGGTCACACGCATTGGCAGCTCTGTTTGAGGGCCTTCCCGGTGTCCAAATCAGGTGCAAGATAGCTCGTTGGAAAGGTCTGGAAGTCTACTTTCCAACCCAATGAGAATTTCTGAATTTGGAGTTGATTTGACCCCTCAAAAATCAAATCTCCCAAGACTGCTTTCTGCAACTCAAAAAAGGGGCAGAAAGTCAAAATTTGTATGTATTTTGAGCTTTTGGGAGCCCAAATCTTCATAAAATTTGAAACCCTTCCATAGGCAAGTATATCTTTGCATGAAAATTCCAAAAATGTAGATTTTTCCCCATTCTGAGCTGTCCTCATGACTGGTCGCGCACGGGGTGAGACCACTCAAATGGCCAAAACCTGTAAAATTCCGAAAAATGCCAAAAATGCCTCCAAATTCTCAAAATTTCTTGGGTTTGCTGCTAGGAGGAAGATAATGAGTATCATGGTGAGTGAGAGAGGCCTTAGCCAAGATACGGAGCGGGTTGGTCTTCTTCTTCCTCTTGCAGACCTCGGACAACCTTCTTTGGAAAATTTTCATCTTCGCCTTGCAAACATGCACCCTTGCCCAATAATGGTTTTTCATGTTCCTTAGCAATTTGTTGTTTCTATTGGCCTTAGCCAACAACCTCTCTAAGTGTGTATTTACCCTGATAAGCATGGATTCCCTCTCCTTGGGCAGCAAGTCACAGGGCCTCCTACGGTTGATGACTCGATCACTTCAAATCCTCCATAGCTCATCCAACTCTTTCTCATCCTCAAGCTATTTGTTTCGCTGGTCTAAATATTTGATTATCCATTTTGCCATCAATAATTATGTTTGCAGCGAATGAATCTCGGTGCTTTGCTCTCGGATGATATCCTTGAGCTCTGTGCTAGGAGAACCGGCGTCAAGATCAATAACCGGATCACCTGACAACTCTCTCCTCAATCATGGGCTGCTTGCCCCTCTCTGCTACCTGTGCTGCTATTGGCAATGAGGCCCCTTCCACCTGGTGTGGAGATAACACTCGCTGATCTGATGATGATGACGAGACCCCTTCCACCTGCTGTAGAGAAAATACTCGTCGAGCTGCTGCAAACAAGGTCCTATGACCTCTCTGATATGTACACTGAAGTGGGGAAACAACATGTCTCGGCACAATAATCTCGAGCTGGTGTGATGGACCTCCCTCCTCATGAATGGCCTCTGGCTCTAGCTGTGGCTATGGTGGCGCTGTAAAGACCTCATGAGAAATGAAGTATGCCCATGGAATGCCCTGCTGACTCAACTGATGAGAAACAACGAGCTGAATGAGACCATGATGGCACAAACTCCTATGCTGCTGAGCTGGGGATTGCCTCTGAAACACGGATGACATCCTCTGAATGTCATGGAAGAAGAAAACCGGGATGTTCATCATCCTCACTCGGGTAAAGTGCATCAACATGCGAATGTGACAAGAGAAGACCTGTGAAAATCTTCCCTCGCATGTAAAGTAATGCATGATAAGCCGCATGATTGGAGCATACTCCACCCGGAGGAATCTGAAGGGACCTTGAAAAAACATCAACCCTAGCATAATTCCTACATGAACAAGCAATCACCCAAATCCATTTCTTCTTACATTTCTTGGTGATAAACATACATATGCAAGCCCATCCTTTCATGTTTCAAGCATTCAAACGCACTAGAAGACCCTACCTCGATCAATTGAGAAAGAAAGAGGGCGATTTAGTCGATTTGGAGCGGTTATGTAGAAGACAGTCTGAGTGGTCACGCCCCTGCTCTGAGTGGTCTCACCCCGCCTGAGTGGTCGCACCCTTTAGAAAAATACACTGCAGAGGGGTCACTGAGTGGTCGCGCCCCACCCAACTAGTCGCGCACTGAGCCTGAGTGGTCGCGCTTTTTCAGGAGGCTTTTGAAGGCCTTCCCGGTGTCAGAATCGAGCACAGGATAGCTCGTTGGAAAGGTATTTGGGTCTCATTTCCAACCCAACTAGAATTTTTCAATTTAGAGTTGATTTGACCTGTCAAAAATCAAATCTCCCAAGACTGGTCAAAAAGTGCCAAATGAGGCTGCCTCAAGGAAGAGTGCTGTTTCAATCAACTTTTGAATGCCTTCCTCAACCCCAAATTTAGCTCATGATAGCTCATTGGAAATATATTTGTGTCTAGTTATCCTTTTACCCATCAAACAAATCATTTGGCCAACCAAGCTAGGATAAAACTTGATTTTCCCAAGGTCACTTCAGAGGTGCCTTTGATTCTCTTGAGGCAAAGGTATTCTTGACATTTCTCTCAAACCATGACACCTGTGCAAAACATGAAGGAGGTTTTTCTTCTTTGGAATGTTGTGGACAACAACCTCTCTCAGTTTCCAAAAATTCATCTTTTACTGATCTGAAACATCATTTGAGTGAAACTTGCCTCGATGTGTGAAACGAGGAATTTTGTCGAAATGGAGCGAAATGAAGGGGATAAAGGGCTTCTAAATTCTTGAGGAAATTTTTGGGAGTAGGGAGGGATTTTAGGGAGCAGGGGAAAGTGGAATCTCAGATATTGAGTGAGGGGAAAGGGTCCAAAAAGGAAAAACACAGGCCCAACCTAGAAAATTTCCAAGTTGTAGCTAGAAACTAGGGTTTGTGCAAAAATGAGGATTTTGGGGGATCCGAGTGTTGGGAATTGATTGATAAGGTACATTAAGGATAGGGGAAGGTGTATGAACATCAGGAAACAAGTTTTGCTGATGATTTGACCGCCCAAGAGAAATTGCCTTCAAAACCCTAGGAGAGGGGAATGACCTTGCCTAGGCACAACTGAAGCATGAATAAGGTGTAAGATGACTCATTAGACACTGAGATGATAATCAAAACCATATGAATGATGATAGACTCAGCTGAATGATGACATGGATGGGCCTTTGGGCAACTTTGAAAAGAGTGAGAGCAAACCCTAGACCTATTGCCTAGTGACCAAATTTTGCTTGAAGACTCACTGAAATGACAAAATTTGACCTCGACACTTCAAAATCATTTTGTAAGAGCACATTTGATCACTGGAGGAAGGATGGAAAGACTGACACTAACACCTTTGATGCTTTAGTTGTTTCAGTGATTGAGTGATTTGGTATAGTGATTGGTTTCAGAATTGTTATTTGGAATTCAGGTTAAATGATGGTAGTGGGTCTAGTAAGGAAATATTGTGAAACATAATCCACATATATACTGAGGGTTGGAGCCTTCAGTGAGAAATTCATAGCTTCTTGCTATTGTTAGTTGGGTAAATCTTATCATGGGGTTGGAGCTCCCTTCTGATGGGTGTCGGTAAACAAGATCAGGGGGTTGGAGCTCCTTTCCAGTGGGTGTTGGAGAATGAGAGAAGGTTGTAGCCTTATTCAAATGGGTTCTTGAGTATTGGTATAAGTCTATGCCATTACAGGATTGTAACTTGTTTTCCTTTATAATAAGATGAAGGCAGAGACTACGACAACAATTGTTTTCTCCCACATTGGGTTTCCACCTAAAAATCTTGGTGTCCTCATGTGTTGATATGTTTCTTATGTGTGATGGTTTATTCTATTCTTACTACTCATGGTTACTATTTAATTAAAGGCTAATAAAGTAATGATACACTAGTTAAAGTAGAACATATGATGAAATATATGAAAATATAGTTAACTCGATATGCATTGTTTTCCTTCATCATAGTTGTGTACATACGCTGGTTTACTAAATGAAAGTAGCGTAATAAAATATGAATAAGAAATTGCAAGATTTAGTGATTTTTAAAATACTGATTCACCGCAACCCCCTCCCTCCCACCACACCACACCACCCCCCCCCCCCCCCCCCCCCCAACCCAAGTATTTTTCCCAACAATTGGTATCATAGTAGGTCACTTAACTGCTTGGAGTGAATCAAGGACAATGGGAAAGAAGAAGGAAGCTAAAAGGAAGAATTAAATCCAAGAAAATTGTGAAATAAATATGTCAGATGAAGTGATGATTATTGGTATCAACAAGCATTCAGCTACAGGAACACCCCACTTTCTGGTGATCAAGAATGAAGAAGCTAGTGAAGATGGCGCTGAAGAATCACTAGGTCTTGATTTTTGTCTTAATTGTAGACATGATGACCATTGTACAAATGATTGCACATTTTCCATCTTATGTAGTGATGATGATAATGAATTGATTGATATTTACCTCTTGGGTAAAAGTGAATATAGTCATTATGCAAAAAATCAAATTCAAGAATGATGGCCCTAGAAGAAGAAATTAAAAGGCTCACAGATGAGAATAGAGATCATCAAAAGTTACTTCAATTATTCGATGAAAAGGATTGTACCTACAAATAAGAGATTATTGGGTTAAAGAATAAGTTGGAAGAAGGAATGAGGAAGAGGTACAAGGAAATGGAAGATCAATGTCAAAGGCTACAGGATGAAATAACATCACTAAGAAGTAAAGTGAATGAATAGGATGCAACAACCGATGAGGTTAAAGAAACAACCAATTACTATGAAGGCCTTGAAGAAAATATTATCTCTTTAAAAGAATATCTTGAGAAGTGAAATGAGTGAAATGAAGAACTACTTCAAGCATTTGAATAACAATAGACTGGGCTTAAGGAAGAAATTATCAACTTAATGGCGCAAATGGAAGAAGGAATAAAGGTTGAATAAGGAATGAGAAAGAAGTATCTTGAAAAGGAAAAGAAATACCAAAGAATGGAGGTTGAGGTAAATTTTTTAAAAGGTAAATTAGAAGAAAAGGATAAACATTTGAGATTTCAAGATAGTACTAATATTTTGGATAAATTTCTTAGTATTCAAAGATCTCCTTCCATTAAATATGGTCTTGATTTTCATGAATCTGTTAAAGGAGAATCTAGTTCACAAGCTAGTGCAATGATCCATGTGGATATTGGTGGCCACCCGCCTATTCCACTTGGACCCCCACCATTTTTTATTTTCAGTTTCCATAATTGTAGCACAACTTACTATTTTTGGCAGTTTTTTGGGTCCTAAACTTGTGGAGACATTTTGAGGGACTAAAATATTTTTTTAATGAAAACAAAGAGACCAGAAAAGTTCCAAACCAACTTTCTAGATTTTTTTTTAGCATTTTCTTGAAATATTTTAAATGAGGTATTATGATAGCTAAATGGAGATCGTATGCCAAAGTTATGACCTCAAGAAGTTGACGTTCTAACTTACTCCATCGGGGCCCACAAGCTTTTGACGCTTCATCTCCCAGGGTTAGTTTTTTGGATGTTTAGGGTTTCTCATTGTTTCTCAATAATAAAAAGGTCATC
Organism: Pinus taeda; assembly: GCA_000404065.3. NCBI lineage: Eukaryota > Viridiplantae > Streptophyta > Pinopsida > Pinales > Pinaceae > Pinus > Pinus taeda. The sequence continues at coordinate 322,153 of APFE030932599.1, read as the reverse complement.
AAGCCTCATTGTAACGAATTGCATAGGCATGTAGGTGCCACATCTCTTCTCAAAGATAAGCTACCTTCGCCCAAGATAATTTATTTCCAATTTGTACGTAAGCATATTCCAATTCTTTGACGTTAATAAAATCAAGTTTCATTTTTTCCACACCTCGGTGTCTATGTTTGTATATATATTGTGTTTCATTCCTATCTAAGTTTGGATCAGTGGTTTCAAAGCAGTCTCCTCTTTCTCTATTTTTCTTTGCATGTCCCCAACGAGGTCAGGGTATAGCAAGTTAGGGCTTTAATTTGTTGAACCCTTGCAATACTAACCTCGCAAACCCGGATGACCCCCCATGGCAGAATAAATCAAGACGAGTGAGAAGGAGATCCTTTCAAAATATTTTTTGAGGAATCCCTTGAGTGAAAAAGGAACACGATGATGGATAACTTTTCCTAGATCCTTCTGTTAGCTTGAGGGGGCTTGGACCCAAGTTCAGAGTTAGCTGCGCTAACCAACAAAACCCTACACTACCGGCCATTTTGGCAACAACCCACGTAACGCAGGCTACAGTCTCAATAGAGGTAGTATTAGGGGATGATGTAACCAGGTTTCTGCATCCAAAGGACTATGTGATGTGTTTATGTTACACTTAGGGCTTTATTCTGACCTTTGCGAACCCTAACCCTTAAAACCCAGAAATTATAATAACTAATAGATAACAGATCTAAAATCTTCGTCGATTATTCTAAACATTCATAACATCATGTAATTAAACATATCTACGCCTTTCGTGCATCTATTAAGTATTTTTCATGATAAATTATAGTAAATAGAGCGAATATACAATGATTTAAGAAGTAAATAATCACACACAGATACAAGATAATGCTCCAAAAAAACCTTTATTATGCTGATATCTTTGATTATAAACCCTTCCAACCATGCACACATAGCTGCAGGGGCCCACGGACTCAACCGCGACTTACCAACGTCTCCATACACACAGCTGCAGGAGCCTTCCCCTCCACCTAAGTCTAGAAAAAAAAAATCTACCTCTTACTTAGATCATTCACTACTTGATAGATTTATTATTCTTATGACTCTCTATGACTCCCTTTATATCATTCTCTATTACAATACCATGGTCCACGAACCATTGGCAGGTCATAAAACAACTTAACTCTTAACAAACTAAGGGGTTTTGACCTTCCTAAATTCCCTTTAGTCTCCTATCGACCTACACACTCTGCTCCTTAAAATGTGGAGACTTTACAATATTAACAAAACTATTACAAGATTTATCCCTAGGGGACCCTTTTCCAACAGGCCCCCAACACAGTGTCGTGACTCATCTCGAGTCACTTTGCTAGTGTTGCCTCGATATTTACCTACAAACCGACGAACTTTTTCTTCAATGCTTGAAGATCTATTGTTCCCTGCACAATGGCCTGACGAACTTCCTCAACCAATTTCTCAGTAGTTGGACCTTCAACTGCAAGGCCCATGGTTCTCTGTGTCTGTTGCATAGCATTAAGCTTGGTCTGCACCGTCTGTGTCAAATATCTTTCCTCATCATCCTAGGGCTATTTCCTTGAGGATATTATGGATGCCTTCCGACGCAGCTCATCAATCTAGGTCCGGATGAACTTTCCATCCTATAATTTGGTGAACCTTTTCACTAGTGCTTAGGTCCGCACTGTAGCTATGATCTCATTGAACTGTGCCTATTTTTCTCGAAACACTAGAATAAGAATTATAACCATTTTTCCTTTAATACATCTAAATTATTCTAACAATCATCATCCCAGAAAAACATCGCATCCTTCTTTAGTAATCTTTCCATGGGAACAGTGATCTGTGCATATGTCTTGATGAACTTCCTATAATATCTTGTATGGCCCAATCTCACATTAAACTATTTGACATTCCGCAGAGGCTCCAAATTGATAATCACCACAATTTTGGCAGGGTCCACCATCAACCTTTTCTTAGAGACAACATGGCCCAAGAGTATCCCATATGTTATGCAAAAGATGAATTTCTTCATATTAATGGATATCTGTTACTTTCGACAAGCATCCAACATGAGCCAAATATCGGAAACGTGCTTCTTTACTAACCCAAACACTATCCAATCATCAAAGTAAACCTCCAAAAACTTATGAATAAATTCTTTGAAAGCTGCGACTACCACCCTAGAAAAGATTGCAGAGGCATTCTTAAGTCCAAAGGGCATACCTGTGTACTAAAAAAAACCCCATTCTTTAGTGAAGGTAGTCTCAATCTGATCTTCTAGCATGATTTTGATATGATGATATCCTGAGAACCCATCTCTAAATGAATAGGCTTCCTAACCTCCAACATTCTCCAATACTTCATCTGTGAACGACGTAGGGAATGGATCATGGACACAAGAATCATTCAACTTTCTTAAATCTATGTAGATTCGAATTTCACCCTTCATCTTCTTTTCATGAACCACCATATGAATAACCCAATTTGATTCTTCTACAGGCTCAATAATTCTTGTTGCAAGCATATTATCTAATTCTTCACACACTTTTTCCTTGTACTTAGGATTCAACTAGTATGGGTGCTGCTTCATTGCTTTCGCATTTGGCTTTAGAGTGATCTTCATGACACCTAGATCACCTACTATCCCCTTTATATTGGAGAACTTTGTGGGAAACAAGTCTTGATATTCCCACAGTAACTCCACGACTTTGTCTACTGTGTCCTCATACGAGTAATCACCTATATTTGCGAACTTTGGTTACGGTTCCGACCCAATTTTCACTTTCTTAGTTTTCAATGGTTTTGATATGTCGGGAACTTCTGCCTTAGGCCTCATGACTTCGCATTGTCATTATGACTCAGGAATACTGATGTTCCTTGGATCTTCTTCACCTTCTTCTGTGGTCACATTGTGGCATTCCAAAGCATGGCACAACTACGTACTCCAGTCTACTTGTACCCACAGGACAAGTTCTTCAGGAATTTTGAATATTACATCTTTGATCTCATGTAGCATCATCAGTACACTAAAATCCATCCTCGTGATTGAAAGTTAATATAAAAATTTCCTTTAAAATATCCCACTTTACAGGTCCGCATTGCAACTATGTTTCTAGATACCAATTCATTGGCATAGTATCCAAAGTGTATCAGAATATGCGAACCCATTTTGGATGTGGTTCTTCTCCCCATGCTTTCATCCATCAAGCCAGATGCAATGTGAGTATTGACATACCCAAACCGCAACTTCATCATCATTCGATATTCCTTCTAGTCTGCAAATTTGTTCTTATGTATACCCCACCATTTGGCAGGTGTAGCTCTCAGTGCAATGTCTAATGCTTGGAACCAATGTTCCTCTGTACATCCCTTTCAAATTTATCCAAAAATAAATTTACATATTCTAAACCATTATAATACAGTAAGTTTCATACCTTAGTGGATATACATTGGAGTGAATTAGTAAGCCTATTGCATCGCAGCGTGGATACCTCATGCAATATTTTCTGACAATGTTCAATCTCCTCATCTGAATCTGAGTTGCAAGAGCTATCCTTCTCCCAAGTAATTCACACATCTACTGTAGGGTTGATCCAATCCTCCTCCCAGGCAGTAAGCTTATATATTTTTTCAATATTGTCCTCCTCGTAATAATCTCAGACTGGTTCATTATATCGCACACCCTCGGTTGGATCCAATGGAAAAATAACCCTTCGTTCCTTCTTCTAAAATTTCATGCTACGCTTCTTTAGGTTAATGACCATGTTCATATAAAATGGCCAATCAATTCCAAGCAACACCAGGTAGGGATTACTGTCGTCTACTTTTTCGATCACTTCAAAATCGGCTATGGTGTGTGCCCTTTCAATATCCATAGTTACTCCATGTAGACACCCCATAGGAATAATATTTTGGTGGTTTTCCATTTGAGTTTAGATTGGAGACCATTATAGCTCTGGTTTTCCCATTCTTTCCCAGGTTTGTTTCAGTAAAACAATTGCATTATATCCTAAATCAAGGATTACCTAGTCCATTTCTAATTCTCTGATTTGGGCAGTCAATCTCATCTCCAGACCAATCCTTTTCTTACATTTGTCCACCTTATACATGTTGTGTTGTTCAAGCAGTGGCTTACGCTTGCTAGTGCAGTTTTATATCAACCCTTGCAGTTCCTCTACTACTTTTTGGTCTCTTAGGAGCTTCATGCAGGCCTGTAAGAAAGATGTTAACAATGAAGGATCTATTTCTTGCATAATACTAACTTCTGCAGGATTCTTTGTGCGTGTACTATGAGCCTTTGATGTAGAAGCTCCTGTGTCTGCAAAGTTTTTTTCTCTTCCATAAAAGTATCCTTTGATCTATTCAAATTGAATCTAGCCTCCTTGTCAGCAGCCTTACATAAACATACATTTTCCTCTAGCTGTTTTCCATTTATCCTGCCCAGTAGCTATACCAATTCGCGTAACAATATTAACACTAGGCCCATCTTCGCACAGTTCTAATCTCATCATCTAGATATTCTGAGTAGGATGTTGGGTATGGTTCTTCTTTTCTTTAATTTTTGCAATGAGCAAGAGACAATCTTTTATGATATGATCAAACTGTCGACAATATTGACAAGAGGGGTGCGTTAGATTCTGACAATCTCACACAAGGTGACCTAGTTCTCCATAATTGTAACAAATGATCTATCCTCGAACTCTTCTAGCTCCTCTTCCTCATCCTCTTCCTCGTCCCTAGAATCCTCCATGCACTGCAGTTGTAACTTGAACATGTTGAGGACGTGCCTCCATTTTTACTCTATATGTTGGTGTTTTGTCCATCATTAATTCATAACTTCGGCGATTGTGATCATCATGACCTACAGACTTACAAAAATTGCAAAAAAGTTGTTGGGGATTCTGTACAAACTTCTGAAGCAAAAGAAAATTGTACGTTGTATGTATTCCTATGATATAGAAGATAACACACCATGGTACTACACCAATGCTTGTCCCAATGGTATTTTTTGTCTTTAGGGGGACAAGACCTTTCCCAACTAGATAATTCTAATACACTGGGAACTAATCCTTGTCATGACCATGGCCTTTGCATTTTAAACACCATACTTCTGCATGGGTCTCATTATAGACTTATTTTCCCCTTTTGAGGCTCTGCAACTCCATATGCAGGCTAGCCAACTGTGACTAAATCTGTTGCACTCTTAGATTTTTATCCTGGATAGATGAGGCCTCCAACTTCATAGCAATCTCTAGTGCCTTAGCCTGTGTTCCAATCTTCTGCTGTGACAATGTAAATCTCAAATGAGGTAACGACAATGAAATATACCAATCTTTATGTTTCTCATCCGAGATCTGCAAATTAGCTTGTTGTAGAAGACATTTTAACCTTTGATCAAAATCCCATGCAGACTCATTTACCTTCAGCTTAATTTATTTAACCTCAGTTACAGACTGAGCTTGAGACTTAGTCTTCTTGAATTCATTATTCAGCGCATCCTTTGTATCTTTCAATGTCACAGTTGGATGAGTCGTACTAGCTCAGTGCCCTATCCTGCAATGCTCTGACCAGTTGCACTTTCTTTAGGTCATCATCTACTATCTTCTATGACTTCCACACAACATCTGCAAAGAACAAGAATTGTTTAGGGTCTTCTATCCCCAGACCCTTGAATATAGGCATCTTCATCGCTCTTGACATACTAAATATCGGAGGTGGAGGTGGAGGTGTAGGTGTAGGTGTGTGAGGTGGAGGTGATGGCAGAGGTGGAGTGGATGGATGTGGTGAAGGAAAAATGGCAAAGGTGGAGGTGGAGGTGGAGGTGGAGGTGGGGGTGGAGGTGTAGGTGTAGGTGTAGGTGTGTGAGGTGGAGGTGATGGTGGAGGTGGGGTTGATGGATGCGGTATTCCCACAATACCCTAATTTACCATCTGAGGTGCACCTTGAGGTGTCTTCAGACTACTACTTTCTTTGTCACTATCAGGCATTCCCAACAAAGGATTGTATTCAACAATGGAATCCAGATCTCTTATGAATGGCTTCCCACTTCTTGTAGTTCCCGTCAAGTCTCATCTAAACATAAATTCAATGGAATAACCCATTTCTCACACAATAACATTTTAATCCAATTTTTCAAGGAATTTAGATACTTACCTCTTGGTTCTTTAAAAAAAATGGTGTTCAACTTCACTATAATTGACATATGTTTCAATTGTGAACTCAGTAATGAATCCACCCAATATACTATCGATCCAATAATTGAAAACCCTAGCGATCTTGTTTTCTAAACTTTCCATGTGCCTTACTAACTCCAGAGTCCACACAATAGGGTTATCCAACTTCCACGTACCTTGACCATCTACTAATTTATCCAACCATTCATATAACTCACATAGAAAAGAGCAGAAGAAAATTTCATGTTCTTCTGTATACAAGTATCTATTCAACGATTCTTCTTTCGATAGGCATTGATTCCTATTTTCCTATGTTGAAAACTCCTTCAAATTTCGATATATCCACTTTTCAATCCCCTTCTTAGTTGGTATCCACTTATGCCACATCACACATTCCTCAGATAGATCCTAGTCCTGGAAATGGAACCATGTGTTGGCTTGAGGGGGCTTTGACCCAGGTTCAGAGTAAGTTGCGCTAACCAATAAAACACTACACTACCAGCCCTTTCGGAAACAACCTGTGTAGTGCAGGCTATAGTCTCACTCGAGGTAGTATTAGGGGATGCTAGAACCATGTTTCTACATCCAAAGGACTATGTGATGTGTTTCTGTTACACTTCGGGCTTTATTCCGACCTTCACGAATCCTAACACTTAAAACACGGAAATTACAGTAACTAACATATAATATATCCAAACTCTTAACCGATTGTTCTAAACATTCATAAAATAATGTAATTAAATAGATCTACCCCTTTTATGCATCTATTAAGTATTTTCATGATAATTTACAGTAAACAGAGTGACTATATAGTAATTTCATAAGTAAATAATAACACAGAGATACATATATAATGCTCCAAAACAACCTTTATTATGCTTGGATCTTCAATTACAGACTCTTCCAACCCTGCACACACAGCTGCATGGGCCCACACACTCAGTTGTAGACTTACCAAAGTCTCCGCTCACATAGCTGCAGGAGCCTTCCCCTTTGCCTAAGTACAGGAAATAGACTTCTACCTCTTAGATCATTCACTGCTTGATAGATTTATTACTCTTATGACTCTCGATGACTCCTCTTATATCTTTCTCTATTACAATACCATGGTCCATGAACCATGGGTGGGTGACAAAAAAAACTTAACTCTTAACAAACTAAGGAGATTTGACCTTCCTAAAGCCCCTTTTGACTCCTATCGACCCACATGCTCCGCTCCTCAAAATGTGAAGACTTTACAGTATTAACAAAATTGTTACAAAATTTAACCATAGGAGACCCTATCCCAACACCTTCGGGAGCTACCCATAGGTGACATATCTTCATCCAACAACCACTCTAGAGGCACCACTCCATTTAAAGTACAAGTCAGCTTTTACATTACCATATTTGAAGGACAGATAGATGCAGACATCGTAGATAGATGGTTAAATCTATTGGAGGGATATTTTTTGGTTCATGACTTTACCAATCGGGAATATATTACCTTTGCACTCCTCAAATCCACCCCCCATGTCAAGGACTAGTGGGAGACCTATTGTGAAAAGAAGGACGAGAGGGAATCCTCACTGTTTTCAGCCACACCCACTAAGAATTCTTTATGAGATGCCATCAAGGAGCAATATTATCTTGATGGGAGCTATGAAGTTAAATACATAAAGTGGACCATGTTGTGGTAGGGAAGGGATGAAGATGTGCCGAAGTTCACAAATAATTTTCATACCCTTCGCATAAAGTTGGGTATCAAGGATTTTGAGTAGAATTTGGTACTCAAGTACCACGAATTTCTACACAAGTACATCCAGGACGAGATGGAGTTCCTGGACATCTCCTAGCTTGGTACCACCTATCAACACGTTGTCAAGATTGAGTAGAAATTTAAATAGAAGAAGCAAGACTTTGGATCTATGAATCTAAACCAAGGAAAGGCATCCCCAAACCATAAAAAAAAGACAAATCTAAGGCAGGGAAACCTAGGAAAACCTACAAAATTTGCAAGAAAAACAACACCACGAAGACAAAGAAGGAAAACGGGAAATGGTGTGAGTTCTATAAGAGCCCCACTCACAACACAAGTGAGCATCAAGCTAAGGAGTCACTGGTGACCAAGCTTAAAGCTTCGAAATCATATGCATGTTATGACTCTTATTCAGAACCTGATAAGGGGAACATCAAAGGGAAGCACATTATTGATGCAAAGCCTGGTGTCATTGTTTCCACCACAAGGATATAGAAGATTGAGCCCGAAGATCTAGAGGAGGGGGAGTAGATCTTACACTCACAAATGTGGGTGAAGGGTTCTCATTGTAGTTCATTGTTGATAAAAGAATCCAAAAGAACCTCATTTCAATCAATGTTGTGAAGTGGTTGGGCCTACTGACCACACCACACCGGTATCCATATGCCATCAGGTGATTTCACCAAGGACGAGATGTTTGCGTGATCCAATAGTGTCACCTTCCCTAGAACATCAAGCCTTTCATAGATGAAGTATTGTGTGATGTTTCTCCTCTTGAGGTTTGTGATGTATTACTATGGAAACATACTTGTGGAAGTGTCATGTTGTGTATGAGTTTAGGCCTCGCAAATGTTGTTATTTATTTGGGCAACAAGTTATACAAATTACCAGAGGTAGCACCACCTACCTCCATCTCTTCTATCTCTGCAAAACAATGTAGTAAGATCATTTCCCAGACCAGGAAATTTTTCTTCATTATGTTTCACCCTTAGGGAAAGAAGAAGGTTGTGGACACATCCATGACCTCCATACAAGGATCCTCCACACAGTAGTAGCAGATGGTCCATGGACAAGGTCATGGAGGAGTACATGGATATCTTCATCTCACCCATAGAGCTACCCTTGCACTATCAGGTTAAGGCTTAAGCACTCCATCAATTTGACCCGAGACATGTCGCTACACAACGGGTCAATTTATCAATGCTCTTTTATGGAGAATGATGAAATAAAGAGGAAGGTTCAGGATTTATTGTAGAAAGTGCACATTATGTGAAGTTCATCACCTTGTGGGAGCCCAATCATGTTGTTACATAAGAAGGATGGGACTTGGATACTTTGTATTGAGTATCAGACGTGGAATAAGATCAGTTTCCGAAATACATATCCAATCCCATGGATTGATGACCTTCTAGACCAGCTCATGGGAGGCAAATATTTTAGCAAGGAGAAGGTTGTGGCCACATATACGACCACAAGACATGGCTCCTCTGCATGGTATCAGCAGATGGAGAAGGTCATGGAGGAGTAGAGGGATATCTTCACCTCACCCATAGGGGTGCCCCTACACTGTCAGGCTAAGAACTCTATCGATTTGACCCCAGATGTGTCGCTACACAATAGGTTGATTTATCGATGCTATGTTCCAGAGAATGGTGAAATAAAGTGGCAAATTCAGGATTTGTTGTAGAAATGGAACATTAGGCAAAGTTCGTCACCCTGTGGGAGCCTAATTTTGTTGGTAAATAAGAAGGATGGGACCTAGAGACTTTGTATTGACTATCGAGCATTGAATAAGATCAATATCTGAAATACGTATCCAATCCCATGGATTCATGACCTTCTAGACTAGCTCAAGGGGGGCAAATATTTCAGCAAGATTGACTTGAAGTCTGGTTATCACAAGGTACCAATCGTGTTGGTTGTGTGTTATATTCTTTCCATGACTAGCCCCATGTGTGGGGGGGTCACAGGGGGGGCGATAGCCCCTCTTGTTTGTTGCACCAAGCATAGCAAGGGGGTCACAGGGGGGTTTGAGGGGGGTGGTAGCTCCCCTCTACGGGGTCCGAGGTAGCGCCCTGGGGCAATTTTTTTTGGACGCTATATTAGGTGGGTGGACCTACCTATGCTTTTTTGTGTTGCTTTTGCACATGGTTTTGGGCATGATGGTTTTCTACCCATGGTATTATGTAGATTTGGTCAAGGGAACTACAATTATATTCTAATCCAGGGTTAATGGATTGGGGTTTATGGATGCTTCAACATGTATATATATGTATTGTAACATTGAAAGGAATATAATGAAAAATCAATATGGTAGTCCCAGTTTTTGGATCCAGGGGAAAATATTTGTGTATATCTATTTTATGTTTTATGCTCTTACCATTATTCATTTTCTATTTTTATAATTTGTATGAAAGTAATTTGTGTACGGGGTTAAAACCTACATTTGGTATCATAGTTGTTTTGGCTTCAAGCAAATGCCTTTGCTGCATAGGGGTTTTTCTCGGGCTTGTGGTAGACTTTCTTTAGTGGGAGTTCTACAATATCGATTCTTGTGGTGAAAGAAAATGGCGAGAAATGGAAAGATAGAGATCGATAATTTAATGGTAAGGGTTTTGAGTTGTGGAAACTCAAGATGGAGGATCTAATCGTGGATAGAGATTAGTGGATCGTGGTAGATTCACGTATTAAACCAATGACAATGCCAACTAAAGACTGGCCAAAATTGGATCAGAAGGCAAAGAGAAAAATACAGTTGTGTATCTCAGATTCAATATTATTGAATGTATGAGGGAAAGCTTCGACGAGGACTTTGTGGGACAAGTTAGGTACTTTGTACCAATCTAAGTCTCTGGTGAATAAATTATTCCCACAGAAAAAGATGTATAACTTGAAGATGAAGGATGGAGGCTCGATGACAGAGCATATAAATACCTTTAATACTATGGTAAGCCAATTTTTATCTATTGATATAAAAATTTCAGTTGAAGATAAGTGCATTAGTTTGTGTGTTCTCTACCAGATTTATGGGATAGTTTGGTTGTTGCAATAGGTAGCATGTGTTTTCCTTGCAGTTTGATGAAATAGTCTCATCCTTGTTGTCAGAGGAGATGTGATAGAAAAATACGGAGGGCCAGAATGGTGATGCCTTGTCTGTACGAGGATGGTCCCATAACAGGAAAAAAAATAAAAAATAAAAAAATCAAGTGGGAGATCTAAATCTCCAGGAAATCCTGTAAAGGCGTGATGAAAATGCAGAAAGTAAGGGCACTTCAAAAAGGACTCTATATCTAAAGCTCCTGAGAAAGGAAAGGGATATGATGATGCTCCTTTGGTAGAGGTGAAAACCACCTCAGATGAAGGTGGGGACGTGTACCCTGCTTCTTCTTCAAGTACACATGTAGATCATGAGGCATGGTTGATTGACTCAAGTGCATCCTTTCACTTCACTCCCCATAGGGAGTGGTTATGCGAGTATGATAAATATGATGGTGGTGATGTATTCTTAGGGGATGTCAGGAAAGCTATAATCTTCGGTCGTGGAAATGTCAAGTTGGAGCTGCAAGGTGGAAGGATAAGAACACTTCTAGGTGTTCTACATATTCCTACATTGGCCAAAAATCTAATTTTTTTAAGCAAGTTGGATGATTCAAGTGTAAAAATAGTGTTCGAGAAAGATACCTGCAAGATGGTTTAGAGAGCACTGGTATTGATGTAGGGAGTTTGAATTGGAACTCTGTACAAGCTTTAGAGTAGCATTGTTATTGATGGGTGCAACAATTTTGTGGTTCCTAAAAGTGGAGTAGAAAATTTAGCAGTCTTTGGAGAAAAGACCATGCTATGGCATCAAAGGCTTGGACATATTGGAGAGAAGGGCCTTCAAATACTTCATGGTAATGATATGGTAGAAGATATGTCTAATTTCTCTCTGGATTTTGATTTCTATGAAAATTATGTATATGGGAAGCAGAATCGGGTGAGTTTCCCCTTTGGTGTTAAGAGGGCGAAATGGATATTAGAGCTTGTGCACAGTGATGTGTTTGGACTTGTGTCGGTTCCATCACTTGGTAAGTCTGTGTACTATGTATCATTTATAGATGACTTCTCAAGGAATACATTGATATATTTTCTCATGAAGAAATATAAATTTTTTAACAGGTTTAAAGAATTTAAGGCTCTAGTGGAAAACCAAACGGAGAAGAAGATAAAAGTGTCGAGGACAGATATCAGTGGAGAGTTTTGCAAAAAGGAATTTGAAGAGTTCTGTAATAAGTGTGGTATAGCACAACATAAGAATACTCCATACACACCTCAGAAAAATGGAGTTGTAAATGGAATGAACAATACATTGATGGAAAAGGAAAGAATCATGCTCAGTGGTGTCGAGTTAGGACATAAATTCTGGGCAGAGGCAGTGGAGACTACATGTTACCTGATCAACAGATCACCTTCATTAGCATTGGAGGATAAGACTCCACAAGAGGTATGGAATGGTAAGAAACCCTCTCTTTCACATCTGAGGGTATTTGGATGTGATGCCTATGTACATGTTCCAAAGGAGAAAAGAACCAAGTTGGATAGTAAATTTGAAAGGTGCATCTTTATTGGCTATAAGGATGGTTTAAAAGGTTATAAGCTTTGGAACCCAAAAACAAGGAAGGTTGTGTACAACTGCAATGTGGTGTTTAGAGAGGTGAAAGATGTTATTAAACATGAAGTTCTACCAAAGGAACCTGTTGGATGGGGTCCCCTGGGTCAGTTTTGGGGTTAAGATAACCCAAGTTTTGATATTGTTTTTGTAAATAATGTCAAGTCTCTGTAATTTATGGATGCAGAGCACGTAGATGAATTGGAGTCAAAAGGGCTTATCCCCTTGTTTTATGTAAAGTTTGAATCGGTTTTGAGATTCACCCATGGTCCACAAACCATGGCATTATATGAAAAGGCTATAAATAGGTGTACCTTAGGGAGTCTGAGGCTAATAGTAATGGATAATTGATGAGAAGGAGGGGGAAGTTATAGAGAAGAGAAGTGGGTAAGGTAGAAGAAAGGCTCTACAGCTGAGTGCGTAGAGGCCTAGGTAGAGTCCACAACTGAGTTCGCGGACCCCTGCAACTATGTGCGCAGGGTAGTTTTGAGTCTGTAACCTTGAATTGAAGACCAATAAAGACAGTTGCCGAAGAATTCTTGCATATTTATGTTATTTTTGTTAATCTTATATATTGTCAATGAATGTTGTGTTTCATGAAATATTGATTGAATGTTGCATGATTCTCTTGAATAAATGTTAATGATGTACGGAATGCATGTTTACATATTTTTGCGAAGACTCTGATGCATTCTTTGATGTTTACTAATAACTTAAGTAAATCTATGTGAAACCTAAATTAGGATTTCTCTCTGATGCGCGTAAGTAGAAATTTTGACTCCAGAATGTCCATAAGGATTAATCATAGACCTTCATGAAGTTTTGAAGGGTTTTTAATAGAGTTGTAGCGACGAGCCCTAAGAGTGTATCGATATGCTCAAAGGAAGATTCAAAGAGCTAAAAGACATCACACTAGTCTCTGGATGCAGAAACTTGGTTCTTGCATCCCCTCATACTACTTTAGGTGAGAATGCATCTTGTGCTACACGAGTTGTTTCCGAAAGGGCCAGTAGTGTAGGGTGTTGTTGGTTGGCACAGCTAACCCTGAAACTAGGTGAAGATCCCCTAAGCCAGTAGAACCTGAGAAGATAGATTTTGAGCTAAAGTAGGAAGAATCATAATCTACATCATAAGAGGAATCAAAAGATGAAGAGCCACAAACTCCAAATGTGAGAAAATGAGTTCAAGAAAGAAGGCAGCTAGAAAGGTATAGTCCAACTTATTTTTGTTCAATTTTTTCTTTATCTATTACTGATGATGATCCGAGAATTGTCATGGAAGCAGTAGATTCAGAGGATGGAAAAATCTAGAAAGTGACTATAGTTGATGAAATGACATATTTTCACAAAAATGAGGCTTGGGATATGGTGGAGTTATTGTCTAGAAGGAAACCCATTGGTAGAAAATGGGTGTTGAAGAAGAAGATGAATGCAAAAGGCAAGGTGGAGAAATACAAAGCTCAGTTGGTAGTAAAAGGTTATTCCTAGGTGCTAGGAATTGATTTTGGCGTTAATTTTTGGCATTATGATACATGTGTTGTCCTTGATGGAAACTCACTTATAACATAGTTCATAGGTCACTTCAGAAGTAACAAAATGAATGACAGAATGCATGGTAATTCAGAGGAATCATTTAAGAATAATGATAAAGTTGGAAGTTTAAGAACTATATGCGGGTTTTGTTAAGCCAAGTCATGTATGCACGTGATTTCCATGAAGAAAATTAGTCTATGACTTTTGTACTATGGTATTCTAAATACCAAGGGTCCTTACCATGATATTGGCCCATAGTAATGAGCACGACAATGAATATTGATCCTGTCAAAGATAAACATCGACACTAATGTTGTTTTGACCTATGGTATTGGATGAAGCCTAAACTATTTAAAGAAGTGAAGATCAAAGGGCTAAGTGTGCAAGGGAAAGAATTTTTTGATGAATACTTCAATCTGAACTATATTTTCATTGTAAAGGCCATAATTATCACGTTGATCTAAAATAATTATGCATCGACAGATACAATGATGGATTAGGATCATGAGACATAAAATGATTGTTTATTGTATGATATGTTCAAGGATTGACTAGATCTAAGTATTGACGCATGATTTTATCTTTGATTATTATGATTTGGGTCTTCTTGAAGTTCTAAAGAGTTGCGCAATTCTAGGTCAAAATTTGCAGATCTATACGTAGGTTGGTTTTGGGATAAGCGCGTATACACGCGGGTTCACTATTGCAAATTCGTGTATATAAAGTAAGGAGTTTCATGATCATAAATGACTGATGAACCTGATCACTTCTGTTGTTTCTTTGTTGTCTGTCAATGAGTCCTGGTGTTTGATCTACGTTAAACGATAATGTTTGAAGTAGATCTGATAGAATGATGAAGTTGAATGTGGTTATGAATAGTGTCAAAATTACTTGTTGATTATGATTGAAGATCAGGTTTAGTTTTGTGATTGGTTCAAAGTGTTGCAATAGATCTGAATATGAATAAGTATTCCTCTTAGAATTGCAGTAGTCAAGTTTTCAGTTTTCAGTATCTTAAGATCTCTACATGGGTTTCTCTCCTTAAAAGCGTGTATGCATGCAGGTTACCTTAAGCGAGGTAGCATATACATTTTGGAAAGTGAATGATCAGGGTTGCAGTTGATTATATGTGTTGATGGAGTATTCTGAGTTTCATCTGTGCACTAGTTATAGTGATATGACTATTTTATTTGATTGTTTAAGTTTTTATTATGTTGTTTGGGTTTCAATGATTAGTTGTGTTAGAGATTGATGATTGTTTTACACTAATGATTGAACATAAGTGATGATATTGGATTCAGTCTGAAAATTTGATGAACATGGTCCATATATGTTGCTGAGGATTGGAGCCTTCATTGAGGAAGTTGAGATTTCCTACCACTAGTAGCTGGTGATCAGATTAGGGGGTTGGAGATCGCTTCTAGTAGGCGCTGGAAAATGAGCGAAGGTTGTAGCCTTCAGCATGTGGGTGCCTGACTACTTGTATAAGTTTGCACCAGTACAAGAATGTAGCAGTTTTTTGATATTAATAACTTTTGAAGATTGAGACGAGAACAATGATGGTTTTATCCCACATTGGTTTCCCACCTTAAATCCTAGTGTTCATGTGTGTTTTATGTGTGATACTTTATTTTGTTATTATTGCACCTATTCAGTTCTCATCAAATTCATGATTAATCTCTTACATTTTGGTTCAAAGTTTAACAGATAAAGAATTAGGTGTTTTACAAAGTTTACTTGGCATACGCTAGTTTCTGTTACAACAATCGTGTATATACACTAGTTGGGTTCAGTAAAGTCACGTATACATTTTAGAAAAGAAAAATTAGTATTAGTTTTTTAAAATACTGATTCACCCCACCCCCCACCCCCCCAATGTTTTTTCCCAACAATTGGTATTAGAGTAGGTCCTTCAAAATAAGCTTGATCTCTTGAAGGAAGATCCTGCAAGATGAGGAATCAAGAAGGATTGACATCTATCACACCACCACGTTTCAGCAAAAATAATCTCATATATTGGAAATCAAGAACCAGAGCCTATCTTCAGTCTCTTGGAGCATATTTTTGGATAATTATGGAAGGAGGTTACCAATATCCAGTGGCAGTTCGCATAGATGCAATAGAAAATAAGACGTATGAAACCAATGCTAAAGTTGTCAATGCTCTATTGGGAAGTCTGACAGAATCAGAAATTGTCAATGCTATGAAGCTAAACAAAACACAAGAAATATGGGACACAATCATTCAAAAATTTGAAGGTGATACTAAGGTAAAAAATGTTAAACTCCAAACTCTCAAAATTCAATATGAAACTCTCAGAATGCATAATGATGAAAGTATTGCCAATTTATTTCATCATATTGATGAGATTGTAAATCGCATGAAAAATCTGGGTGAAGAAATAAAGGATACTACCATAGTAGATAAAATCTTAAGATCCCCAACTCCTAAATTCGAGTCAAAAGTGTCTGCCATTGAAGAGAAGTAGGACATGCATATTCTTGTTGTTGTTCAACTTCATGGGATCCTCACTGCTTTTAAAATGAGGAAAGGAGGTCTCTCAAAAGTCAAAGAAGCTACATTTAAAGCATTTGCAAAGGGAAAATAAAAGGAGGAACCCAAGGAATCTGGATACATGTCAGAAGAATATGAGGTGAACATTATAAGGAAACTTCAACTAGGTACCATAAGGTTCAGAGGTAAGCTTCTCTTCAAATGTTTTTCTTGTGGTAGAGCTTGTCATTATGCTGCTAAATTTCCTCATAAATACAAGCATGACAAAGGGAAGGATTCTACAAAAATTAATAGGACATAGTTTGACAGTAGAAAAAGTTATTATACTCATGGAGATAGTGATGGCTTGTCAAATAGTAAAGAATGTGAATCTGGTCAAGATCTTAAATTACTCATGGCTTCTAAGTCTAATGATAAATTTGTGGATGCATTAGAATAAAATTATTTCTTTGAAGAAAATGATTTCGTTGAAGAAATTACTCAAATCAAAATTTTCTTGGAAGAAAACAAAGTAGCCATAGATACTTTGAAGCATCAACTCATTAAAAATGAAAAGCATAATGAAAAGTTAGAATGTGAAGTAGTAAGTCTAAGAAAGAAACTTGAGAAAATAAAAATCTTGAATCTTAGATTTTCTAAAAGATTTGAAACCTTAGGTGAAATTATCAAGGTACAATGTTCTCCTCTTATGAAGACAGGTCTTGGATACACTAGATAAACATCTTAACCAAAAAAGTCTTCAGCCACCACTGGAAGCTATCTAAATGCAAAAAATCCCAGTCAATAAAGCTTTGGTAATACAAAAAAAATCAATCAACAAAGCTTCAGTAATGTAGCAAAACCCATCCAACAAAACTACAGTCCCCTGCAAAAGAATAAAAACATTCCATAGGTAAATAATGTTCACTCCAATCCAAGGATGAACAACAATAGAAGCCCAAGTAAAAAGGTAAAAAACACCAGAATATTCTATGATCACATAAATTTATTCTTTAATGGACAATGTTTCTCATGTCATAATTTTGGTCATAAGGCTACTCAATGTGTTGCATACAAAACTATCATGACTAGAGAAGCAAGAAAACAAAGGAATGAGATAGGAGTCAAGATAAATCTTATAATATCTTCTCACCACTTATAGATGAAATTAAATGCTCGGTTTTCAATAACTTTGGTCATGAAGGATCTGAATGGAGGAGAAAATTACAGCCAACATCTCAAAATATGCAACTATCAACAAATTCCAAGGTATGGAAAAGGAAGGAGGTAAAATCTGAAAGTTGTGGCATAGCATTGTTTGTAGAAGGACAAGAAAATCAATGTTACATCGATAGTGGATGCTCAAAAAACATGACAAGTGATAAAGATAAATTTATTTCATAAAATGCTTTAGAGAAAGAAAATAATGTCACTTTTTGGAAATGACTCACCTGTTGTCATTAAGGGTAAAGGTTCTGTTTTTCTAAAAGAAAAAGTTAAAGCTGGTAATGTTATGTATGTTGATGGATTAAAGCATAACTTGATGAGTGTTATCCAAATGTGTGATCAAGGAAATGAGGCAGTATTCTGATCACAAAAATGTGTGGTTCGTGAACTTGATATAGGAAAGACCATAATAAAGGGAACAAGAACCCTGGGCAATGTGTATATATTAAAAAGTGGCCAAGAATAATGTTACCTAGGCAAGGTAGAAGAAAAATGGTTATGGCACAGAAGGTTGGGACATCCGAGCTTTTATCAAATAATAAAATCAAGCCGACTCAAAATTGTTCGTGATCTACCCTACATCACCATACCAAAAAGTACCATATGAAAGTCATGCCAATTCTGTAAGAAAACCAGAATTCAATTCAATGTCAAATAAAAGGAACAAAAACTAAGCCTCTTGAACTTATACATTTTGATTTGTGTGGACCAATAAAGAAAAAGTCACCTCGTGGAGAACGATACTATATATTGTTCATTAATGACTTTTCTAGAATGTGCTAGATTAGTCTTTTGAAACACAAAGATGAAGCATTTGATAAATTTAAATTCTTCAAGGCAATAGTTGAAAATGAAGTAGATCTAAAAATCAAATGTCTCAGATATGATAGAGGAGGAGAGTACATATCAGATGAATTCTTTGACTTCTTTGAACAACACGTCATAAAAAGACATTTCTGTAGCTAAAACTCCCCAACAAAATGGCGAGGTAGAAAGAATGAATAGAATTGTTCAACAAATGGCTCACGATATACTTGATAAGTCTAGAAATCCTAACACCTTCTGGGCTGAATATGCACATAATGCAGTAAATATTCCCACCAAGGCTAATTTTCGTGTGAATAGTGATAAAACTCCATATGGACTTTGGTATGGTAAACCTCCCACTATAAAACATTTTAGAGTCTTTGGAAGCAAATGTTTCATAAAAAATAATGATGAAAAAATTGGTAAGTTTGAAGCTAGAGAAGATGAAGGAATACTTTTTTGTTATTCATCTAGATTAAAGGATACAGATGTTATAATAAGAGACTTCGAAAAATTGTTAAATGCATTGATATTGTGATTAATGAAACATGCATAGGGCCCAAACAGGTAACATCAGCAAAAGAGGATGATGATGAGTTCTTTCCCCCATAAAGTTGCAATGATATAGAAGAAGGAACTAATGAAGAAACAAAAGAAGATACATCAGACAAAGAAAAGGCTCCATCCAAGTATGTTCAAAATAATCATCCAGAAACTCAAATTCTAGGAGAAAAGGAATCTGGGGTACAAACAAGAAGAACTCTTGTAGGATATTCTAGTTATCTAGGTTTATTATCCCCATTAAACCACAAAATGTGAATCAAGCTAGTAAATAAGAATGTTAAGTTAAGGCCATGAATGAAGAAATTGATCAAATTGAAAAGAATGATACTTGGGAATTGATTCCAAGGCCTCACGATAAAAACGTTATAGGGACAAAATGGATATTAAAAAATAAGTTGAATGAAAATGGAGAAGTCATTAGGAACAAAGCTAGACTTGTTTGTAAAGGTTATGCTCAACAAGAAGGTATAGAATTTGAAGAAACATTTGCACCAGTAGCCAAACTTGAAGCCATAATAATGTTTCTTGCATTTTCAAGTTTTCGTAATTTGAAAGTTTATCAAATGTCTGTAAAATTTTCCTTCCTTAATGGAGACCTAGAAGAAGAAGTATATATTGAACAACCAGAAGGATTCATTTTGGGAAATGATGAAAACCTTGTATGCAAACTCGAAAAGGCTTTATATGAGTTAAAACAAGCTCCATGGGCATGGTATTATCATATTGACAAATATATTCAACAACAAGGTTTCACCAAAGGCTCCACAGACAACAAATTGTACATAAAAATTGAGGGTGATAAACTGCTAATTATTATGGTTTATGTTGACGATATCATTTTTTGCAGTAATGAAGAATCAGTCAAAAAATTTCTTCTATTATGCAACAAGAATTTGAAATGTCTTTACTTGGGGAACTAACCTATTTTCTTGGTCTACAATTACAACAAGCAAAATATGGCATCTTTCTCTCACAAACAAAATATATCAATAAAATTCTAAAGACGTATGGGATGGAAGAATGCAAACTTGTATGTACTCCCATGATGACAAGATGTAGCCTTAGCTCTAATGATGATTCTCCTACATTAAACCAACCAGAGTACAAATCTATGATTAGAAGTCTACTTTATCTAACAGATACCAGACCATACATCATGCATGTAGTTGGGATTTTTATACATTTCCAAACCAATCCAAAGGAATCACATCTTTAGGCAGTAAAGAGAATATTCAAATATATCCAAGGAACCCAAGAATTTTAGTCTATGTTATCCTAAAGATGCAGATATTACCCTTCATGCATACACAAATTCATATTGGACTGGAAATGTTGATGACTAGAAAAACACTAGTGGAGGTGAATTTTACATGGGGCCTCGATTGGTATCTTGGTTTAGCAAGAAACAAAGTTCCATTGCCTTATCTATAACAGAAGCAGAATATGTAGTTGTTGCATCTTGTTGCACACAACTTCTCTTGATGATGCAAACATTACACGATATGCAAATCAAATGCTCTCCACACATCTCCATCCTATGTGATAATACAAGTGTTATTAGTATTTCCAAAAATCATGTTAGACCAAGCATATTCCTATTAAGTATCACTTTCTACGAGAACAAGTGCCTGAGAAAAAGGTTAAATTGGAGTATGTTCCCTCCAAAGAACAGTTGATGATATATTTACTAAACTCTTTCATAGAGAAGCGTTTGAATATCTCAGACAAAAATTAGGAGTTGTCTCGGTCTCACTTTGTTGTTAAAACAATTTTTCTCAGTCTACAAGTGAAAATTCAGAAGGTTGCTAGCTATACACGAGTTTCATGAAGTATATTCGCGTGTTTCTTTACAAAAAATCGGGTATATTTTTCTCAGATAGAAAAATAGTGGGACAGACTCAAGATCAACCTATGACAGCTATGATTTGATTTATCTTGGTCTGATGATGATGGATATAGACCAATTTGGTCTTAGTGGACGTTAAATACTATCATCATCATCATCACAATCTACTAATATGGTATTCAGTTATGTTTTTCTCATTAATATTTCTTTGAATGATGAAGATGCTTTAATGAATGAGTTGTTGAATATGGTCAGTTAGTACAAGTTCAGGTGGAGTAGAAGTCTTGCAGAATATTATGCAGTGTTGGCTTTTTAGTCATTAAATTATGTTGGCATTTAGGTATTTTGGTTTTTAAATATCATGTATATCATTTAATATAAAGGTCATGTAAAGAACTATGATGTAATAATTGTCATATTCAGTCATGTATAGACTATTGATATCATGTCCAATATGTAATCCCACTTGGTTGGGTGATTGATGTAAGAATGGGTCCTTGGTGATAGGAAGGTCATAGTCATAGAGTCATATACTTCATTTTCCATCTATTAGAGAGTTCAATATGTGCTTAGTGGGAGTAGTTCAGTATTTCATCATATCTAGCAATTCAGATATGGAAGTCTTCATTCAAAATTGGTCAGCCTTTTTCCCTTGATGTCATAGGACGAGAGTAACTTGGTGTTTGGAGAGTGTGTTTGGAGAGTAGAGTGATGCTTGACTTGATGTTATTTATCGGTTGTGGTGACCAAACACCAAATGGTTTCCATCAAGTCTAAAGAGGGAGATTGTTCAAATTATGATACATGTGTTATCCTTGATGGAAAATCACTTATAACAGAATTCACAGGTCAGTTCAAAAGTGACAGAATGCATGACAATTTAGAGGAATCAGTTCAGAAGAATGATAAAGTTGGAAGTTCAAGAACTATATGCGGGTTTTGTTAAGCCAAGTCACATATGCACGCGAGTTCAGTGAAGAAAAGTAGTGTATGGTTTCTATACCATGGTGTTCTAAATACCAGGGGTCCTTACCATGGTATTGGCCCATAGTAATGAGTGCGGCGACATATATTGATCCTGTCAAAGATTACCACTGACACTAATGTTGTTTTGACCTGTGGTATTAGATGAAGGCTAACATGTATAAATAAATGAAGATCAAAGGGCTAAGCGTGCAAGAGAAAGAAGTTTTTGATGAATACTTCAGTCTAAAGTATATTTTCATTGTAAGGGCCATAACTATCATGTTGATCTGAAATAATTATGCACTGATGGATACAATGATGGATCAAGATCATGAGACCTGAAATGACTATTCATTATATGATCTATTCAAGGATTTACTGGATCTAAGTACTAACGCATGTTTTTATCTTTGATTATTATCATCTGTCTTTCTAAAGTTCTGAAGAACTGCGCAATTCTAGGTCAAAATTTGTGGATCTATACATGGGTTGTTTTTGGGAAAAGCGCATATACAAGCGGGTTCACTACTCCCAAGTCACATATATAAAGTAAGAAGCTTCTTGTTCATAAATGACTAATCAACCTGATCACTACTGTTATTTCTCTATTGTTTGTCAGTGATTTCCTCATGTTTGATGTGGGTTAAATGATAATGTTTGAAGCAAATATGATAGAATGATGAAGTTGAATGTGGTTATGAATAGTGTCAAAATTATTTGTTGATTATGATTGAAGATCAGGTTCAATTCTGAGATTGGTTCAAAGTGTTGCATTAGATCCGAGTATGACTCAGTATTCCTTTCATAATTGCAGTAGTCAAGTTTTCAGTTTTCAGTATCTTAATACACGGGTTTCTCTCCTGAAAAGTGTGTATGCACACGAGTTTCCTTAAGCGAAGTAGCGTATACATTTTGGCAAGTGAATGATTAGGTTGTAGTTGATTCTGTGTGTTGATTAATCATTCTAATTTATGTTCTGTGCACTAGTTATAGTGATCTGACTGTTCCAATTGATTGGTTAAGTTTTTATTACGTTGTTTGGGTTTCAGTGATTGGTTGAAATAGAGATTGATGATTGTTTCATAGTGATGATTGAGCATAAGTGATGATATTGGATCCAGTCTGAAAATTTGATGAAACATGGTCCATAGATGTTGCTGAGGGTTGGAGCCTTTAGTGAGGAAGTTTAAGCTTCTTACCAGTAGTAGTTGGTGATCAGATCAGGGGGTTGGAGCTCCCTTCCAATAGGATCTAGAAAATGAGTGAAGGTTGTAGCTTTCAGCAGGTGGGTGCCTTCGTACTAATATGAGTCTGCACCAGTAAAAGAATGTAAGCAGTTTTTGATATTAATAAGTTTTGAAGACTGAGACGACAACAGCGATGGTTTTCTCCCACAATGGATTTCCACCTTAAATATTGGTGTTCATGTGTGATACTTTATTTTGTTCTTATCGCACCTGTTTACTGCTCATCAAATGCCTGATTAATCTCTTACATTCTAGTTCAAAGTTTAACAGATAAAGAACTAGTTTTTTTACAAAGTTTACTTGGAATACACTAGTTTCTGTTACAACAGTGACGTATATATGCTAGTTAGGTTCAGCAAATTCGTGTATACATTTCAAAAAACAAAAATTAGTATTAGTTTGATTCACCCCCCCCGCCAAATCATTATTTTCCCAACAATTTTTTCTCCTGTTGCCAAGGTAGCTTCTATTAGATTACTTTTATTTGATGTTGCTAGTTTTGATTTTGAGGTAGAACAGATGGATGTGAAGACAAAATTTCTTCACAGGGATTTGGAAGAAGAGATCTACATGAAACAACATGAACGCTTTGCATTGAAGGGTAAGAAAGAATTGGTATGCAAGTTAAACAAGTCTTTGTATGGGTTAAAACAGCTACCGACGATGTGGTATCAAAAATTTGATACATATATATGGGGACATGGCGTGGCGAGAAGAAAAGCAAATCATTGTGTGTATTTTAAATAATTGGTGACCGTGTTATTTATTTGGTCTTGTATGTGGATGATATGTTTCTGATTGGAAATAGCAAAGAAATTATCGAGGAACTGAAGACCCAATTGTCCAAATTCCACATGAAAGAGCTTGGTGTTGCAAATTATATTTTGGGCATGTAAATTAAATGAGATCGGGAAAAAAGGGAGCTCTAGTTAAACTAGAGGAAGTATGTTGAGACAATATTGCAGAGGCTTAATATGCAAGATAATAAACCATTGAAGGTTCCTATTCTTGTAGGTGTAAATTTATCTACTGAACAGTGTCCCAAGACACAAGAAGAGGAAAAGGACATGTCCCGTGTTCCATATGCAAGTACAGTAACTAGCCTGATGTATGCAATGGTCTATACTAGACCAGACATTGCACATGCAGTGGGAGTATTGAGCAGGTTTATATCAAAACCAAGGAAGGAGCATTGGACAACAATGAAATGAGTTTTCAGTTATTTGCATGGCACTAGTGATTATGGTCTGTGCTACCAAGGAAGACCGAGATTGGACAAAGTTTTGGACATCCATGGCTTTGTTGATGCAGATTGGGCTGGAGATTTGGATCACAGAAGATTTACAAGTGGGTATGTGTCTAACCTATTTGGAGGTGAAGTAAGTAGGATGACTAAGAGATAGTATGTAGTGGCACTTTCAACTACAAAGGAAAAATACATGACAGCCACTCATGCAAGTAAGGAATTAGTTTGGTTGCAGAGATTGTGTTGAGAAAAAAAGGGCATTGCAAGGCTGGACTAGTGACTAATCTCTTATGTGGCCCCATGTGGAAAGAAAACAAAAAGTGGGAGAATGTTTTGTGTGTGTTATATCCTTTCCATAACTAGCCCCACGTGCAGAGGGGTTGATAGTTCCCCTTGTTCATTGCGTGGGGCACAGCAGGGGGGGCGGTAGCCCCCCTCTACGGGGTTCTGGGTAGTGCTCCATGGAAAATTGTTTTGGACCCTATATTAGGAGGGCAAACCTATGTATGGTTGTTTGCATGGTTTTCACACATGGTTTTGGGCATCATGGTTTTCTGCCCGTGGTATTTTGTAGATCCAGTCAAGGGAACTATGGTTATGTTCTAATCCAGGGTTAATGGATTAGGATTTATGGATGCTTCAGCATGTATATATTTTTAATAACATTGAAAGGAATATAATGAAAAATTAATCTGGTAGTCCCAGTTTTGGGATATAAGGGAAAATCTCTTTGTATATGTGTTTTATGTTTTATGCTCTCGCCTTTGTTTATTTTATGTTTTTAGAATTCATATGTAGGTAGTTTCCTTACGGGGTTAAAACCTACAAATCGAACCCTTAGATTTGTGGAAGGCTGGCTTCAAATCCACGTAGGGCCTTTTCAAATGGATGGTCATGCCTTTCGGGTTAACAAATACCCCCGCAACCTTCATGAGGCTAATAGATGACATCTTCCGGCCCTTCACCAACTCATTCGTGGTAGTATATTTGGATGACATGATGATCTTCAACTATATTTGGCAAGAGCACCTCCACCATATTCGGCTGGTCCTCCAAACCCCGCGACAACACAAATTGTGTGCGAATATGAAGAAATGCACTTTGGGTATGAGCTAGGTTCAATATCTCGAGTACATCTTTGATGAGTGAGTTTTGCATGTGGACTAAGACAAGATACAAGTTATTTTATATTGGTCAACCCTAGCCACTCTAATAGAGCTCCACAGATTTCTAAAACTTGCTAATTTCTACCATAGGCTTGTGTTGGGGTTCTCTCATATCACTTGGCCTTTGAGTCAAGTCACCAAGGGTGGACAAAAAGAAAAAATATTTTGGTGTGAATCCCAATAGAAGGAGTTTGTCGAGTTGAAGCATATTCTTTAATCTACACTAGTGCTCACATTTCCAAACTTAAAACAATTGTTTGAGATTGAGATAGATGCCTCCGACTATGCTATTGGTGGAGTTATTACTTAGCAGGAGAATCCAGTGGCATATAACAGTGAAAAACTTACAGAAACAATCTGAAAGTATCCCACCTATGACAAAGAGATGTATTACATTGTGCAGGACTGTCGAAAATGGAAGCATTAAATTATGGGGAAGGAAACAATCATTCCACACAGACCACTGACCCTTGTATTTCATACAAACAAAAAGAAAGTTATAGAATGATTGCCATGAGAAATAGTCCACATAAAAATTCCATTTGAACATTAAGTACAAGAAGGGAAGTACCGATAATTTTGCAGACTACCTTAGCCGACCATCAGTCGTAGGGTTGACCATTGTGATCGACTCTTGTGGACACGAGACTTCAAGGTGGCCGCATCTTTACAAGATTGATCCAAAATTCAGAAACACATACCGGATGCTCCTGGAAGGAAAGAAAGTTCATGATTTTCACCTTTGGGGTGCACTATTATTCCACCTGGGAAACCTATGTGTTCCTTCAAGTGAGCATGCCAAGATGATGTTGGAGGCACACTATAGTCGGATCGATGGAAATTTTGGAGTAGAGAAAACAGTGGCAGTGTTTCATAAGTATTTTTATTGGTCAAACTTCGACAAGATGTTGGGAAGTACATTAGAGGTTGCACTACTTGTGCCATTTCCAAACCAACGATCAAGAAGAAAGGCCTATATAACCCTCTTCCTAATCCTATTTATCCTTGGGAATCCATCTCCATGGATTACATGTTGGGCCTTCCTTCTACTAAACATGGAAAAGACTATGTTTTTGTGGTCATTGACAGATTCTTTAAGATGGCTATTTTGGCAGCCCGCAAGAAAAGTATCACAATAGAAGCCACTACTAAGCTCTTCTTTGAATGTGTGTGGGTACACTTTAGGAACCCACATTACATTATCTAATATTAGGACACCAAGTTCCCGAGTAAATTTTCGTCAAGCCTCTGGTCAATGTTGGATACCAAGCTCACTAAGTCCATGACCTTCCACTCCCAAACAAATGGTCAAACAAAGGTCATTAAGAGGATCATTTTGCACTTTCTGCGCGTGTACAACTCAAAGAATCCACACTCATGGGATGAAAGCCTCCCCTATGTCTAGCATAGTTACAATAGAGCTCTCCATAGCTCAATAGGCCACAACCCCTTTAAGGTGGGATTATGATTCCATCCACTATGTCCCATTGATGTAGCCATACCATTTGCAACTATTCAAGTAGATTCGACTCATGTCCAGGCCGAAGTAGACAAGGCTAACAACTTCATTGAGCACATTCAACACATCTGCTAATAGGTCCATGACATATTGTATAGAGCCAATGCTAATTAGAAGAAGTGTCATGATCAACATTAGGTGCCACATAGTTCTAGGTGGGCGACAAAGTTTGGTTACATTTACAGAAGGAGTGTCTCATTGGGACCCACCGCAAGCTTCACCCACTCTGATATGGGCCTTACACCATCACTAAGGCTATGGTATGCAATTATTTTGAGCTCAAAATTCCCCCATTCCTTGGTCTACACCCAGTTTTCAATGTGGGCTACCTTCAACCATACTTTCCACCATTATTGGACACATCAGACATTGCAGAACAATTCACACCAACATAGATAAACCCAGAGTGCATGGAACATGCCACAACTAATTGAATCATGGACATATAGATCAAGAAAAATTTCCAGCAGAATATCCAATTGTATCAGGTTGTCAAAGTTGGCCAACTCCTGCACCAAGGCAAGTGGCTCATGAGGGACCAAGTTCAGTAGAAGTTTCTCCATCTCACGGAGGTGCACTCAAAGTAATGGGGAGCATTGCTTCCTAAGGGGGTAGGACTAATCTAGGTGGATATTGGTGTCCACCCACCTATTTCAATTGGACCCCCATCGTTGTTTCTTTTTAGTTTCCTTAATTGTAGCACAACCTACTATTTTTGGCATTTTTTTTCGGTTCCTAAACTTCCAAAGCTGTTTTGAGGGAACAAAAGGTGTTTTTAGGGAAAACAAAGAGATTTGAAAAGTTCCAAACTAATATTCCATTTTTTTTTGTCTTCCTCTTTGACATCTTTGAAACAAGGTATTATGATATCCAAACATAGACCGTATGCTAAAGTTATGACCTCGAGAAGTTGACATTCCAACTTACCCCAATAGGGCCCACAAGCTTTTGACACTTCATCTCCTAGGGTTAGGTTTTTGGATGTTTAGGGTTTATCATTGATTCTCAATAATAAAAAGGCCACTGAGACTCATTACAACACAGTTCAGATGCATGTAGCTTCCACATCTCTTCTTAGAGATAAGCTACCATCGCCCAAGCTATTTTATTTCCATTTTGTATGTAAGAATATTTCAATCCTTTGATATTAATGAAATGAAGTTTTATTTTTGTTGCATCTCGGTGTTTATGTTTGTATCTATATTTTGTTGTCTTCCTGTATAATTCTATATTATGCAAGGAATCTAAAGCGTAACAATGAAAAACCTGAAGTGCTCAATAAAGAGATAAGAAGTCAACCTGATCAAGAAACAAGGAAAGTGAATCTTCAAAGGAAATCATATGCTACTAACTATAGAAGTGTTAATCAATTCTCTCCTCTGATCAATAATGTTTAATTCTTTATATGTCATAATTATGGACATGTTGCAGTCGATTACAAAAGCATATTGTTTCAAGCAAGGAGTCATCTCACAAGGAGTACATCAACTCCCAGGTACTCAGGTTTCTTTAAGGGATATTGTTTTACTTGCAACATATTTGGTCACAAATATATTGATTTCAATAGAAGGAATATGAGTGAGAAATATTATGATTCATCTACTCTCTTTTCTAGTCATATAAGATGTTATTCTTGTAACAAGTTTGGACATGTAGCAAAATAATGCAAGAATGTAGAAATTCCTGTAGATTCACAAGCTCATGCAATGTACTAAATCATAGGACAAGAATATACTTCTACTTTCAACTAGCGAAAGCCAATAGATCATTGAAAACAATATGAACGAGAAGAAGAAAAATAATTGGCACATAACACAAGATGTATCTGGGGAAATCCATTGCTTAAACCCCGCTATTTGTATTGTATATATCATAAATATGAGTGAAGATACAAATATTGTTGTCACTAGAACCATTCCATGCAAGTATCCTCAATTCTCTCAGCTCACAAGAAAGCTCTTGGCCAATGCTTAGCCAATTATGTTGCTCTTCAATCCCCTAATATCTTTCACAATTCCTAGGAAGAATAGCCTGCATTTAAATGGAATTCGTGATTCCAAAATTGTGCAATCCAGACATAGGATCAATATTTGATGCATGCATGATATTTACACTCCAGTAAATAATACCACTAATAGTACATTGTCCCTGCACTCTAGTATCAACTGGGTCTTTCTCTGAATTAACATGTTTGAGTTTCTCATGAGGGAATTTTCAGTTAACTGGAGTAGCACTAGTGCACCAATTGACTGTTAGCCCTCTATTAGTTCCAAAGAAATTTAGAATTAATTTAACTGAAATTAACTCAATAATGTAAGTGATATAATTTCCAACTCAACTTAAACTCATATTGGACCCCTAAAACTTAGGGAGAACATATACATGAATACAAAAAGACTTCCAACTCGAAATTCCTAAGCTAATTAAGTTAATTAAACTTAATTAACTATTTACAAGTTGCTATGAGAATAGAATTAGATTTTAATTCTCAGTTTAATTCAAGGACAAATTAAAATGGGATTTCTTGTTGCCATTTCTCAACACTCCCTCTCAATAAGAAAGGGATTATCAACTACGCCAATCCTATCTTTGTGTAAATCAAATTTACATCTTGATATTGCCTTTATCAAAATGTCAGCATCTTTCTCCTCCATGGGAATGTACTCTAACAACATAATCCGCCTCAATACACAATCTTTGAGATGATTATATTAGATATCAATATGCTTGGACTGATCATTGAAAACTGGATTTTCAAAAAGTTTGATACAACAATGATTATTGCAGTAAATCACTGTTGGATCCATCTGCTAACCAAATGAACCAACCAGGATATTCCTTATCCATATGGACTCACATGCTACTTGACTCTGTTGAGGCCTCGAAAATCGCTGCAACAACATTGGGGGATAACCACCCGGTCCGGACCTTGGTACAGCTCCTTTTCCGTTTGGGATGGTGGCTCCGACTGGAGATAACGGGACCAGTTTCCCGATATTGAATAAAAGGGATGGATGGGTGATGAATATTTTTCTTAATGATAGGCGACTAGCTTATTCTATTGACAAAAATAGGGAAACTAATACTAATCCCGGGAAAAACGTATTCATTCAGAATGCAGCGTTAAATAATCTCTATCTATCTAACAGGCATATAGATGACTCTGTAAAATAAATAAGAGACATTCAATCATTCAAATATTACTTCATATGAATAGTCACAATGAAGCGATAAATACAAATTACTGCATT